>VXBZ01007987.1:25843-62494 GCA_013399135.1 Heliornis fulica | reverse complement strand
CCCCCAGGGACCCCCCTGAGCCGGCGGCTCTCTGTGCCTCGCGGCGGAGCTGGCCCCAGGCCCAGCCGGGCTCGCTGACGCTGCCCATGCCCAGGAAGGCGTGCATGAGCACAGCCATCCAGACCTCCCCCAGCCTCCAGAAGCCCTTCCCGGCCCCGCAGCCCCACAGCAAGAGCGTCTGCGACGTGGCCGTGGATGCGGGAAGCGCTCGGTGCCCGGGTGGGGCCGTGCCCGTCGTTGCCAGCTGGGCCGTGACCCAGCGGGCGCCTGGCGGCCTTCCAGCGAGAGGTCGTGCCGTTGGCCTCGCCCAGCACTCCACGGTGTGCCGCGTGCCACCGCCACCGCCCAGGGATCCCTGTCCCCCTTACCCGGGCACAGCCGGGTGCCCCGCTGCCCGCTGCACCTCTCCGGTGCAGAGCTGCACCCCCGAGCCCTGCCCGTTGACCCCTTCCTGCACCCAGCTCCGTGGGAACACCGTGGGCAGCCGTGGAGCCGCCCCACGCCCAGCCTCTGTGCCCTGCAGTCAGCCCCGGATGCCCGCCGAGCCATGGGGGCTCAGCCGGAGCGACTCAGAGCGGAGCTTGCCCCACAGGCGCATGCCCCCCCAGCCCTCACCGCAGCACCGGCAGACCATCCCTGCCACAGACACCAATGGCCTCCGACAGCCAGCTCAGGGCAACCCCCTGCGGGACTCCCCGCCACCCCAGCACCAGCTCTGCGGCACGCCCTGGGGGGGGCCCTGCTGCACCCCGCCAGCCCCCATTCCGCCAGCACCAGGCTGGCACGGCTATGCCACCGTGGCACCAGAGAAGACACCAGCTGCAGCTGGCCATCCGGAGCCCCGCAGCATCTGCAGCCGTCTACATGCTGCTGAGCCTGGGCATGGCCAGGCAGGACCAGAGGAGTCTGGGGAGCCACTGCCCCCAGCCCCACAGGGCTCCGGTGTGGGGTCGCAGCCAACCGGGTGGGCACCGGAGCTCCCCCAGCACGGGCAGCCCTGCCTCACTGCTGAGCAGTCAGAGACACTGCGCCATGTCCAGGACCTCCTGCAGCTGGTGGTGGCAGCCAAAGGGCCGGTGGGACCACCAGCGGGCAATGAGGACACACGGACATCTCAGGGAGAGGGCCCTAAGGGGCCTGGGGAGCAGGGGGACCTGCAGTCCCAGCTGCAGTCCCTGGAAGGGGTGTTGGAGACCAGCCAACAAACCATCCGAGTGCTGCTGGACGTCATCCAGGACCTAGAGAAGAAGGAGGCCCAGCGGGACGGGTGAGCAGGCGATGACAGACGGATGGGTCAAGGGCCTGGGGTGGGGCTATGAAGGGAGGATGGAGGACCATGCCAGATGTTTGGATGCTGCTGCCTCCCAGCTGAGTTTCCCTCTGAGAAACTTGGAGCTGCCATGTGCAGACATGGGTCACTGTGTCTTGGTGCAATGTCTTGTGTGCCCTCCCCATGCAGGGGGTGCAGGCCAGGCAGGTAAGGGGAGCTGGGCCAGTGCAGGTGATGTGACAGTTGGTCACTGGGAGCAGAGACCCAGGATACCATACTGCAGTCTCAGCCCAACCACGGCCAGTGCCCCAGGAACAGCCTCCCTGTTTTTCATGCCTGCTGTCAGCTCCAGCCCTTTTCCTCCAAGGACATGGGAGCCACCTGCCTCAGTCGTCTCTGTGCGTGCCCTAGCCGCTCCTACCTCACTGCCACACGGGCCACCTCTCGGGAGGGCAGGAGAGCATGGCCAGGGGCTTCACCCTTCTCACCCTAGGAGCAGCATCAGCAGTTCAGCACCCCTAGGTCCTCAGCTGTTCAGCACCCCCCAGCCTTGTGCTCATGCATCCTCCTGGCGTCTCAGAGTAGGCAAGCACAGTAGTGCTGCTTCGGAGACAAGGGCCGGGGGACCTGAGAGTGGTGCTGAGGTTTGCTTCAGCCAGGGCTGGGGTTCACTCCTCCCTTGATCACCACTAGTGGTCATCAGCATGCAGACCCCAGCACAGCCCTTCCGCCATGCAGACCCCAGCACAGCCCTTCCGCCATGCAGACCCCAGCACAGCCTGCCCACCCCTCTCCAGGCAGGGCTGCCTGAGGGTCTGCTGCACCCAGGGCTGTGCAGCTGCTGGGAGGGGAAAGGCCGGGGAGTGCCCCCTGCCCTCGGTGCTGCCCGCCAGGGTGCCCGCAGCCGTGCCCTGGCCGTGCTGAGCTTCGTCCCTGCGGGGTGTGGGGCGGGGATGTGCAGAGCAGTGCCTGTTGAGAGGGAAGGTTTGCTCCCCTGGTCAGAACCGAGCTCGTCTGCTCGGGAAGCTGATTTAGCTTCACTGCAGGCAGCTTAATTAAGATCTCGGCTCCATATACTGTTGCAGTCAAATGAGCAAACAAGATGCCCAGAGACACAGGAATAGGATGGGAAATCACATCAAGAATTATCCTAGTGTCCTTTTGCTGAGGAACAGTCTGGCCTCATTTGCGACGGGTCAGCATCACGCAGACACGCGGTGGCTCTGAGGCTGTGCCACCAGCCCTGACGCTGCTTGTGGTATAGTGTGTCCCCACAGGGTCCAGGCACCTACTGCCAGCAGCACCCCACTCCAAACACCTGTCCCTGGGTCAGCTCTCGTCCGAGTAGAGAAGCACAGTCTGTACGTTAGGTACCCCCCCACACATATAGGTACCTTTTATATATATATGTGTGTATATATATATATAAAGTATCATGATCTAATTTATGTGCCAACAGTATAATCCCAATTGTAATATATAATTTGGTGCATTAAAAGACCTAGTTTCTGAGGGCTGAGAACAATCGTGATCAAGGTCGAGTAATAGGAGAAAGATTTAACTGGAAAATGTGACTACTGTGTGGGATGTGGGGGAGTTTTCTCAGCTGCCCCCAAAAAAGCCCTAGTGAGCTCTGCCTGAGGGGCAATGGGGATGCAGAGATGGAGCCCACAAGGGTGACCAACAGCATTTCATGGGGCCCTTGTCCTTCAGCTCTGAGAGCAGCCAGACTTGGGGCACCAGCAGGGAGCAATGCTGGCAGTGCAGAGGGTCCCTGGCACAGCCTCTGGCAGTGTAGGGGCTCAGGAGGGCAGCAGAGCCGAGAAAGGGACATGAGCTCAGTTCAGAGAAGCTGCAGGCTGCTAAACAAGGGGACACATGGATGAAGAGTGTCCCTGGGGAAGTGGTGGCTACCTGCTGGCAGCCAAAGCCAGGCCAGCGATGGCACATGGAGGCTGCCAACTTGGGCGAGCACCATGCTGTCACTGTGCCCAGGCGAGAGGTTCTCTGTGGGTCCCTGGGACGCTGCGTCTGATGGGCAACCAGTGTTTGCAGGGTGGCAAGAGCTGAAACATATTGCTGGCAGGCAGCAGGGCAATGGGGACAGGGGACACTCAGTGTGCACGGTGGGACCGGTGCACAGACCTGGTCCTGGGGAGTTCCGGGCAGGAAGGGGTTGGGGTGCGGGGAGCAGCTCTCTACCCAGCGTGGCAGCACAGCGTGTGCTCCCTGCCTGGGGATGCACTGGGGCTGGTGTTCACCAGCAGCAGCAGCAGGAACACTCAGGGTGCAGATACCTTCTGTAGATATCGGCGGGGGGTATCGACACTGTTGGGGCTGAGCTGAGCTTTGGCACTCAACAGCTTAATTTGAGTCCTGTGCACCTCCCCTGGAGGAGGATGCTTCAAAAAGAGATAAATCCCGAGTTTGGCGTAGGCTGATGATTAGTCTGGAGCATCTCCCTCTGCCCATCTGTCAGGGCACTGCCATGTGCTGCCAGTGCCCCCACACACACCTCACACTTCCTCCATGGCACCATGAGCAGGGAGATGCATGGTGACCCAGCGTGGCTGTGACATGAGGTACAGCTCAAGGATGGAGATGAAAGGAGGTAGACGTAGTGTGAAGGACTTGGGGCTTCTGCCATGCCTGGCTCTGGGTTGTACCAGTCAGAGAAGTCTGCAAGGCATCATGCTTGGCCTGGCATGAAGTGACACTGCAAGGGAGGAGAGAAGCTGGATCCCAGGGAAGAGAGGAGATGGGACCCAGGGAGGAGAGTCCCAGCTCCTAGCTGCTGGAGGATGGACTCCAGAGGCAGAGGAAAACAGCATGGTCAGACAGAGGATGGGTTTCCAGGCTCACAGCACTTCTGCTCTGTTGCAGGCGACACTCGTACCGGACAGGGCAAGACATCGCCAACTGTGGGACCTGCCGGGACTGTGCCTGCATCATCTACAGGTACGAGCCAACCCTGGCACCCTGCACATTCCCAGCAAGGACCCTGCTATTCTCTGCCCCTCGACTCCTCCAATTTGTCTATGAGTCAGAGGAGGTTTGTGAGTCTCCAGGTGTCAGGGGACACCATGTAGGGACTGCTCTGGGTGTCAGGGGACACCATGTATGGACTGCTCCAGGTGTCAGGGAACTGCCCTCATCCCAAGCACCAGAGCCAGTCAAGCCCACTTTGTCATGAAAGCTTTCTGCTGATGCTGACAGTGACAGGGGTGACAGCTCCCAGAGAGGAGAGGGCCAGCGCTGCTCAGTGCTGCCGGGGCTGCCAGCGGGTGCAGACACCTCACCACACTGCCACCAGCTCCTTCTATGTGTCGCAAGGTCAGAGCAGGATCCTGGTGTTGCACGGCTGGAACCTGGTCCCTTTATCCGTGCGGAGAGCAGCTCTGGCTCCCAGGAGTAGGGGGGTGCTGATGAAGGATGGCTGGTGGGCTGCAGCTGGAGGAGTTCGCTGGCAGAGCATTTGTCTTCTGGAAAAGCGATGTATCAGGCAAAGCCTCATTAAGGGCCGGTGGGTGGGCTCGCTCGCTCCAAGCCCAGGCTGCAGCTCGTCCCTGTGCCAGCTCTGCGCGGATGCTGCAGACGGACTGATGGTCAAACAGGGGGTCCTGTCCCTTGCTGCGCTCTGGGCCTGCAGGGCCTAGGTGAGATCTGCTTCCCTGGCACTGGCTTTGGGTCAGGGCACGGAGCGCCTTCCTCTGCTGCCCTCTCTGTCTCAGAGCCCATTTGGTCTCTGGGAAAGGCATCCCGTGCCCTCTGCCCTGCAGCAGTGATGTGGCGAGGGACCTCTCTGCATCAGCCCCAAAGTTGCAACTTCACCCATGTCTTCATCCACCCCTCCAGGCATCCACAGGTGTCCATTTGCACCCCTGGATGCGCAGCCCACCACCTCCCTCCATGCAGGTGTGGGTCACTGCCCAGGCATGTTCTCTTTTTGCTAATTAATTAGGCTCTCTGGTAGCTCTCAGAGGAGCAGGATGCGGCACGCAGAGCTGGCACCGAGCTGCGCTCCGCAGTGCACGGGGGGTGGTTCAGCTGCTGCCCCGCTGTGCTCGTGTGAACACCCGCACGTGGGACGGATGCGCTCTCCGCTGGGCAGCTCCGGGCTGGGGGTGCCCTGGCTCCGGCCCCCACTGCGCGCTGGCATCCTCGCACGCCCTGTGCCCACAGCCCTGCACACCCGTGCTGCTGCAGCACTGCTGCATCCATCTCCCTTGTTCTATTTACACCCACAGCCTGCCCCGCTGTATCTCAGGGGAGACTTCAGTGCTAATTGGGTCTGACGAGCCTGTCTCCACGCGGCACTGTGGCAGGGAGAGATGTCACATCTCGGGGAGGTGGCTCCCTGCAATTGCCAGGCTCCCGATGGGGACACCCTCTGGGCTCTGCTGCATCCTCGTGACTAGAAGAGACTCTGGTGGGACAGGGCACACGGGGTGGGGGCACGGGGGAGTGCACGGGTGCCAGGGGCTAAGCAGTGGTCCCGGTGCCAGCCCTCAGGGATCGCCTTGAGGGGGGGAGCAGACCTGGCACCCTGCCTCCCATCCCTGGACCATGCACCAGCTGTGCAACCCCCAGCATCCACCTTCTGCTGGGTCTGTGCTGGGGCATGGGGGGCCATCCCACGCTGCTCCTGCTCCGGAGCTGCCTGCTGCAGCTCACACTTCACCCTAGGACATAGCGGGGGACAATCAGTGTCCCCACAGGGCGAGGTGATGGGAGGTGACAGGAGGTGTCAGCGTGCTGCTCTCGGGGCTCGTGGGGCACTCCCCATGTGCAGGGCGCCTACGCCACATGCATGTTCCCAGGCACACAGTGCAGCACCTCGCTGATCTGATGGGATGTGGCTGGTGCGAGGGGATCAGCACGCTTTTCCGCGTGAGGGAGCATCATGACACGTGGCTGCACCGCAGGGTGCTGCGGGGACACTGGAGGGCTTGCAGGAAACTTGAGGGCTGCAGTGGTGGAAGCAGCCCCCACCCTTTACCTACACAGACCCAGGGTACCCTAATGCTTTGCACCATGAGCGGTGTGACAGGCTTTGTGCCCCTCCTGATGCCACAGTTGCCCTCAACCCACCGGTCCCTGTGGGGCACCAACGCTGCCAATGGGCTGATTGGGGCAGAGGAGTGCTGAGTCCAAACAAGTCCCCAGCACGCAGGGAGGTCCCTTGCAGGAGATCTGCTCCTCAGGAGGGACTCAGTTTGGCCTCATTTAGGGTGAAGGAGCTCTGGGGAGCAGGAAAAAGCACAGCCAAGCCCAGGAGCAAGGCAGCACCAGGCTTTGAGGATAGATAAGAAAGAAGGTGCAGGAGCATGGGGGTATGCATCCCAAAATACCCCTGCCACCATGTCAGGGGCTGTCTGTCAGTCTGTTCCTTCAGAGAGGTCCTGGGTGCTCCACCCCAGCCAGCTCAGCCGTGCAGTGACACACGTGCAGCCACAGGCAGGATGGCTCTTTGGGACGGGTTCTACCCTCACCAACCCCACTCGCAGCCTCTGAGGGTGGTGGGCAGGAGCTGTCTGAAGGGACGTGCATACTGGGGGTACGTCCCCTTGCAGGGCTGTATGGTGACCCTGGGAAGTGCCAGGAGGCCAGGAGAAAGCTGACAGAGAAAGGCACAACAGGCCACTCTGCACCGCAGCCTCCCTCCCCACAGCTGCTGATAGATGAGACCCCCTGCCCTTCCCAGTACTGCTGGTTCCCCACCATGCAGCACAGCAGGGCTGATCCCCTCATGGATATCCCTTGGGGATGTGGGGTGGGGGGATCTCAACCCCCCCCCACCAGGGGCTTGCAGGGCGTGTGCAGAGGTGGAGGCAGGTGCCAGGACACAGAGCTGCAGCAGGTGGGAGACCGCGGTGGGCAGTGCCCCCTAACACCACCCCCTTCGCCCTGCTTTCCCGCAGTGTGGAGCACGATTTCCGGCAGCAGGAGGGCCGCTTCCAGCGGGTGCTGAGCCATATCGAGGGCGACGCGATGCCAAGCTCCCCCATGGCAGTGGCAGGGACTGTCCTGCCACCCAGGCAAGAGCCATCACCAGTGACAAAGCTGCCTGCAAAGCTGGATGCCAAGAAATCCAGACGCAAATGCTTCTGGTTCCTGTGAGCCGGCCGTGCCCGGCGGGCCAGGGGTGTGGGGGCACCATCCCAGCACTGACCCCCTGCCCACATCTCCTCCCTCCTCTCCCTCCCTCTGACGGTAGGGTTTGGGTAGCACCAGCTTTTATATTTTTAACTGTTCCACTTAACATATTGGAGCCCCTGTGTAAATAAGGCGAGGGGAACAATGGCTGTATTTAATGAGAATTCAATAAATTCTAGGGAGACGCTATTTTTGTTACATCCTCTCCCGCCTGTGCACTTCTGTTCTGGGTGAGGATGAGGACGGGGCTGGCAGCCATTTCCCTGCGCAGCCTGCAACGCTCACCCGGCCCCAGGTGAGAGCAGCCTCCTACTCTCCTCTGTCAGGGGGTCCCCGAGAGCCTCAGTGCTCCCCATCCACCCCAGCTGAAATCGGCTCACTCATCCCCGTGGGCCGCTNCCCCCCCGGTCAGAGATGGTGGGAAACAGTTGGAGTCTCTGCAGGACCCCAGCTGGGATAGAGCCCTGTCCCTGAGATCTCCTGGGTGGGAAGGCAGGATGGGTGGGGTCCTGGGGGTCTCCTTCCAGCAAGCATCTCCCAGTAAGGCTGGGGGACTGGGGGCTGGGCTGCATAGACCGCCTGTGCCTGGGGTTACCCCAGGAGCAGGGGGCTGCTCATGGCTGCGGGGGCTAGAAATTCCTGCTCCCCCTTTGTGGGCGGCGGGCAGGGCCTCCCTGGCTGCAGGATGCGCTGGCTAATTACAGCAAGATCGAAATTAGCAGCTCAAATATTCCAGCCTCTGCAAGGCTGCCCATGAGAGGGGGAACTCGGCGTCAGTTTAATGAGGGTCCCAGATGAAAGCAGCCAGCAGCAGCAGTGGGCGGCAAACGTACACCGAGCGCAGTGCAGTCAGTACTCCTCACAGTACCCCTACCATGCCGGGGTGTGCCCTGACCACTCTCCAGTGCAGAGACATGGGGCATGTGGTCTCCAGAGCCCCGGCCACACCAGCCACACATGGCACCGGGGCTCTCACCACACCGTTGGCCAGTGGCAGGAGCCGTCATGGCAGTTCCAGCAGGACCACTGTCCTTGGAGAGGAGGACATGGTGCAGCTCTACTGCAGAGCGCCTGGCCATGGCCTCTCCAGCTGGTGCCCACACCACAGAGCCCCAAGCGGGACACTTGCAAGGGCGGGTGCTGACACAGTGTTAAACCCCATCCTGTGTGCCATAGACCCACCTCGTGCTCGTGGGGCTGTGGCAGTGCCAAGGCAGGACTGGCAGTGCCAAGGGGACCCTATGCTCAGCTGTGGGAGATGCTGCAGTGCCCAACCCCAGCCCCACGCACCAGCAGCTGTCCAAGCAATGGGTGCAGCCTCTCCTACCACAGCTCATCCTTTCCCTGTGTCCACCATGGGGTGGGGATGAGCTGGGGAGCAGGGGGCAGAGGAGGTTGGTGGCCTCTCAGTGCCCAAGTTCCCACAATAGTGATATTTGGAGGTCTCCTCCTCCCAAACTCTGCAACAGGCTGGATCAAGGCCACCTCCACGTCTGGACCCTCAGCCCGTCCTGGCAGCCACAGCTACAGCAGTCTGGGCTGAGGGGGGCCACAGACAGGGAGGTAAAATGTGCTGTGGCACAGATGTCGAACAACACCACACAGGGAAAGCTGCCAGATGTGTTTCTGGAGCCTGGCAGGGGTAGGGAGCACGCAGAGGGAGTGAGTCGCAGCCAAAGAATGGCTCCCCTTCTGAACCATACTGTGACCACACATCAGCACCAATGTCCCGTCCCCCGTTGTCTGTCCGTGTCCTCCTCCAGCACAGACCCACGTGGCCTGGGAACACGGGCTGAAAGCACAATGCACGAGTGCAGCCCCGTACACATCTCCAACTCGAGGCACATCTCCTGCCTGCATCATACTCGAGAGCCCACGGTACCCACCTGGCACAGCCCCTGCGGTGCAGCTTTTGGCAGCTGAGCCAGCACGGGTCTGGCAAAGTGGCACTGTCGGCAACAAGGCTGCCGGCACCCAGGGACATGCTGGCACACCACCGGCTACCAGCTCACCAGTAAAGGCACCCCAGGATAGCAGAGCTGCTGTTGGGAAACATCCTGTGGGGCTGTGCCAGGCAAGTGGGCAGAGGAGGGTGGGCTGAGCCAGCAGCTGGACAGGAGATCTTGTGCCTCCCCAGTCCCTTGGGTATGAGAAGGGGTCACCAGTCAGGGAGCAGCGATGTGTCAGCAGGAGCAGTCCCAGTGCCCAGGACAGACAGGGACCAGGGCAGCCTTATCTGCTGGAGAGCAGGGGCAGAGCCAGTGAGGACAAAGCCATCCTGCTGCCAGCTCCAGCACCTGGATTTAGTTGGGTCTTTGTTAGTGAGAAAAGAGAACAGGATGGCAAACCTGCGGGCGCATCCCCACTCTGGATGTTCCCACCTCCCCAGGCGCAGCACACGGCATGGCACTGCATGGCACAGCATGGCACTGCATGGCACAGCATGGCATGGCACGGCACTTCCCTGCTACTGCACAGCTCTGACACTTGCTCCAGGCTCCCCACATGCGGCCAGACCCAGCTGCTCACCCGTCCATGTGACCCAGAGAACCCTGTCAGGCCCACGCCTTGCCAAGCGCGCTGGGTCTGCCACCGTGTCCACATGAGAGTGCTCATGAACCCACCCTGGCTGCAGCTCTGCTTCCACATCCTCCGTGACTACCTCACTGCAGCCGGTGCAGCTGCCCCCTGTGAGGATTTGGCTGAGCAGAGCTCTGACCTGCACAACCCCCGACAAGTGGGGGGTGTCCCAGCGCATTCCTCCCACATGCTCTTGGCACGTAAAGCTGCGATGGCTCACCAGATCCGATCACTGTTTTTTTGGAGAATACAGCCTAAACCCCACATCTGCTCCCCAAATGAGCTTTCTGCATCACTAGCACCCTGCCCGCGCCTTCCAATGCACCCCCTGCTCCAGATCTACTCCTGGCATGGCTCCCCGTCCCTCATGCACCCATCCTGCTGCACTAAGTACCTGCACATCCAGCCGCAGCCAGCTGGGGACCACGCTGCAGCACCAGCAGAGCAGCAGCGCCTGTCACCCACCAGTGATGGTGGCGTTTTCACATCTCCTGTCATCGCCCAAAGGTGGCCACAGGAAGTGGCACGGCCTTGACACCTGGCGCAGCGCGGTGCGGTGGTACTCACCCTCAGGGTGTTCTCCCGGTCCAGGATGATCACCCTTCGATTGACAGTGTGCAGCAGCCGCTCCAGGACCAGCTGGATGTGCTTCTTCACCTTCACCTGCAAGGCAGGAAGTATCACAGCCTGAGCACCTGGCACTGCCCACTGTGGGGCTGGGAGGGCAGACACAGGTGACCAGCACCATCACCACAGCCATCTGGAACTCCCCTGTGGCACCAAGCTGGAAGGTAATCCCCAACGTGAGCAGGCCAGGCTGGAGGGGGGGCACAGAGTTGGCACTGCTGTGGCTACTGCAGCTCACCAAAGCAAGCAGGCACGGGTGGCAAAGCGTGGGCAGTGATCCTGGCAGAGGGCACAGAAGATGGGGTTGAGGGCACAAGGTCCACCAGCATCCTACAGTGCCCACAAGGGGTCTTTCTTCAAATCGTGAACAGAAGTTTCATCCCTGAGTTACCCTCAGCAGTTATCCCATAGGGTGGGACATCGGGACTACCAAGCAGTCCCAGAAAGGGACCCCAAAGCACAGACCATCCTATAAAGGACAGAAGTGGGCAGAGCCAGGGCACAGATCCCTGGGCTTGCCCAAAACACTGCAGGAACAGCCACCACCAGCAGCTGCCACAAGCCTTCCAGCCATCAGCCCTGCTGTGGGTGCACTGGGGCTTCAGAGGCGAGGCGGTAATGGGCTACTGGTGACCCAGCGCCATGTCCTGATGGTAGCTGCAGAAAGGGCAGGGGACTCGCTGAGGCAAGGAGACATCTGCCGAGCTCTGGGCATGCCTGACCCCCAGGACCTAAGTCAGGCACCACAGCCACCAAGTCCTGACATCGTGCACCGCTGGGGGCTGAGCCCACTACTGCATCATCCCTGCCAGCAGCCATGGCCATGCACCCAACCCAGGGCACAGTACGGGGTTTGCCCCCGAGCAGAGAGGCAGATAAGCCATTCCCCGATGCATGGGGGCACCTGGCTCCTTCTCACCACATCCAAAGCCCACCAGAGAAGAGAGACACTCACCAGGTCCACCTCCCCACTGTTCTTGTGCCATCCTTTGCCCATGCCACTCTGTCCTTGCAGCTCCTCCACTCTCTGCAACCAACAGTGCCCCGGGGAGTCAGGCGGATGCCCAGCAAGGACAGTCCTGTCCCACCAGCAGCAATCCTGGGACGCGTCCCATTTTGGGCGTCCTGCAGCAGGACCATGCCTAACCGGACACCCAGCCCCAAGCTGTGGCTGGACCAGCGTGTTACTGGGATCTCTCACTTTGGCACTCTGCACCAGCCAGCAGGCTGCTGCAGGTAAAGGGCAAGGGGGTACATGGGGGACCCTGTCACCTGGGCATGGGCATGGTCAGCTCTCTGCTGTGGGGTACTGGGCAAGACCTCCACACTGCGGGGCTTTGGCTCATGTTTAGGGCCATCACTGCTAGTTTTGGAGCATAGCACTGCCCAGGGGAGCAGGCAGTCACTGACCAGCTGCCCTCCTCCTGCCCTCAGACAGCTCGGGGGGCTCTTGCCCACTTACAGGGAGTGACGGGAACTTGCCAGAGAACAACTGAGGTGGACATCAAAAGACACCTTTGCCTTGGGCAAGTTCCCACCGGGATGGCGGGCTCCAACAGCCCCTTGCACCTGGGATGGACCACACTCTGTCACAACCATATCATGGCCAGTAATTTGTGCTCAGACCTACTCAAAAGGTAATGATCGGAGAGGGAGAAGGAGCCAGCAGACAAAAGGGGCTTTACCTTCTGGGCCTTGTACAGCACCTCCAGGATGTTGCTGAGCAGCTCGATGCAGGCATCCTCCTCCTCCCCGCTCTGGATCAGCTCCTGCAGGATGGGCACTGTCGTCTGCAGCAGCAGCTCCCGGCATTCTGTTGGGGCGGCAGGGGGGAACGGGGTTGGTGGGTGCCAGCACGATCCCAGCACAGGAGAGGACCTGGCACGAGCAGGATCAACAGGATGGCTGGGACCAGCACGATGCCTGGGCTGAGCTGCAACATACACGCTCAGAGATGCCAACATCCCACTCAGAAAAAACTCAGGTTTTGGAAAAAACACTGAATCCCAGTGGGAAGGCTCCAACATAGAGTCCACTGCACCTTGTCACATGGCTTCTTCCCCTCTCCACCAAAATAAAGACCATAGAAAAGCCTCAGCTGAACCTCTCTGGCTTTGGCTTCCACCAACGGGCTTTTTTCTGTCCCTCTGCTCTGCGCTTACGAATTTACTAACTACAGGGAGACTTTGTAAACTGGTCACCATCGAGACTCCACACGCTGGAGTCTCTAGTGCTGAATACAGGAAAAAACTGCTCTTCCCCTCATGTATTACTCCATCCCTCTGCCCAGGGACTGTTATTTGCAACACCACACTGCCATTTGTCACTGTGAGGGCACCTCTACAGCCGGTGCAAGGGGAAGGAAAGCGGGGGAAGACATTTCTCTGTGGTTCCCCTCATTGCTGGAACAACCGTCTGCCATTGCAGGGTGCAGTAGACAGGTGTCGTTACACCTCCCAGGGATGGAGGGAGGGATGAGAGGAAGAGCTGAGGGTAAGATTTGGGGAGGGATGTAGCATCATGGTACTACAAGAAGGGCATCGAGGTCCTGCAGCAGGTCCAGAGGAGGGCAACCAGGCTGGGGAAGGGTATGGAGAACAAACCTTATGAGGAGTGGCTGAGGGAGCTGGAGGTGTTTAGTCTGGAGAAGGGGAGGCTGAGGGGAGACCTTATCACTGTCTACAACTACCTGAAAGGAGGTTGTAGAGAGGTGGGTGATGGTCTCATCAGCCAAGGGACAGGTGATAGGAGAAGGGGAAATGGCCTCAAGCTGCACCAGGGCAGGTTCAGATGAGATGTCAGGAGGAAATTCTTCCCCAGAAGAGCTGTTGGGATGTGGAAAGGGCTGCCCAGGGAGGGAGTTGAGTCACCATCCCTGGGTGTATTTAACAGATGGGTAGATGAGGTGCTCAGGGATATGGTTTAGGAGAGGACGGGGACAGTTGGACTCAATGATATTAAACGTCTTTTCTAACCTGGTCATTCTGTGATTCTGTGGTGGAGCAGGCAGCAGGAGGTGACCTGCCACCCACACTCAACCCTTGCCACACTGCTTCAGCGAAGCCGCATTTCCCACCACAGCCCGGCAGCGTTTTGGATGGCCGCAGAAGTTCACCCAATGGCACTGTCTGCTCCCAGCACAGGCACAAGGGAATCACCTCCCTCTGCAGAGCCACCCCGGGCGCTGGCAGGGCACAGCAGGGTCCCTCTGCAGCAGGGAATCAACAACATCCTGTGCCGCAGCCCTGCCAGGAGATCTTGTCCCGGGCAGTGCCGCCAGGACCCCCATGCCCCTTCTCACCATAGCACTGGAAGATCTTGCTGTTGATGATGTCAGTCAGGGACTGCAGCTTCTGCTTCAGCAGGCGCTGGGGCAGGAGGTTCCCGATGAAGTCCTGCAGCAAGGCCCTGCCGTGCGGGCGAGAGGATCTCCTGAGCACTAAATGCTTCTTCTGCATCCCTGAGCACCCACAGCCCCTTCCCCTGGGCAGCAATGGGGGTACTGGGCACCGATTGCCCCATGGCTCAGTCAGGATGGGCTGCTGGGAAGGGGCAGCTGCTCAACATGGGAAGAGCTGGGCAGGGCAGGGTGGACCCGCTGTATGGAATGGTGAGGAAGCCCATGCCCTCCGCAGGCAGCTGTGTGGAGACACCCAGCATAAAAACCCTGCCTCAGTCCCTGAGATAGACCTGCTAGGACTGTGGGCTTCCAGGCTTAGCCTGGCCCAAAGCGCAGGTTACCGCTGAAATTGAGCGGTTTTGCACTTAGGGATGGGAGGAGGATGCAGTGCTCTGGCATCAGACCAGACCTCTCTGCCTGCCCTCGCCCTCTGCTCAACACAGCCACGTGTGTCCCTGTCGCAACTCCAGGATGGGGGAGAGGTGTCCCCATGGGGTGGGAGCAGGGGCAGGGCCAGGGAGAAGGGGGGGTAATGGGGAGCCTACCCCAGCGCAAAGGAGTCGAAGATCTCAAACACGTCCTCAAGGATGGTAGGCAGGTACTTCAGGGCTGCTCCCTGCAAAGAGATGGCACATCTGGCTGCACCAGCCCTGCACTCACCAGCAGGACAGACAGACACTGCGGGTGCAGGGAGGGGAGCCCCAGCCCCTCCTGCCTCCCCACCAGGCTGTGGGTGAGGAGTCAGTGCCTTCCACGCTCAGCCCCGCTCTCATTAAAGCAGCGCTGTACTCAGCCCATCACCCTCGCTGTCCCTGGGAAGGGGTGTTCAGCCGGGAGCAGCTGCTCCCTGCCAAGCCACCGGCATCCAGCAAACACCTGGAACTGCTACGGTCACGTACCTCGTCCACTGCCGATGAGCATAACAGCTCCAGCCTTTCCTGCAAGCTCCACAAGCTCCTACAACATGACTATCAGGTCTGCGGTCCCTGGCTGGCACTGCTTGTGAAACCCCCCCGACACCAGCCACTGGCACTCACGGCTGCCAGAGGAGCAGGGTCTGCTTTAAAACACGCCTGGACTTTGTAACCATAGGCACCTCCTCGGGGCACAGCAAACAGGGTGCCCCTGGAGAGGTGTCCCTGGGAGAACCCTGTGGTGGGACAAGAGCTCAGCTCCAACCCCTTTCCAGGCAGTCGCCGCCCACACAGGACCCACTGCCCACCCAGTAATGGGCAGGACGGACCCTCAGTCCAAGCCAGGACCCCTGGGCTACTCTGAAGATCTTTAGGTGCAACTGAAAATGCCATCACACTGGCACTGAGGCCCAGACCTGGTGCCTGTGTCAGCAGCTGCCTGGCACCATGTTCCCAGCACGCTCGGTGAGCTCCAGCACCCTTTACAAGACTTGGCTCTGCCTTTGCCGCAGCACTGAGCAATGCTCCAGCAGCGTCTTCTCCTCTGGGTTTGCAGACCCGTCACTGGCATCTCTGCTACCTTCTTCAGGTGGGCTGAAATCGTGCTAAACCTTGTCAAACCTTTCTGCAGCCTTTTGCAAATCCTTCTCCATCGTCTGTTGCAACCAAGGGCAGCAAGGCCAGGCACATCATCCAGCAGCCTTGTTCACACCGCGTGAACACACTCCTCTCCACACATAAATCAAAGGACCGAGAGTCATCTCCCCTGGGACCCAAGAAAAATGCCCATCCAGCACGACAGCTCTCTTGCAATTCCTTTTCTTAGGACCAAGAAGATACATCATGAAGGAGATGAAAAGCAGTTACTTTAACAAACTGACGCAAGGCTAATTTTAAATCAGAATGCCATAGGACGTCAAACAGTCGTTAGTCTCGCCTATTATGTCAGTTATCTTAGGCAGTCACATTTGAAACTTCAAAAAGTCACAGCTAAATTTGTCTTTTTTTTTGTATTAAACTCCATGCTTCGTAAAGCCGAACTGATTAACATTAATTACACTGCCATCCTCCAACTCCAAATTGATTGCATCCACTCCACGACCGAGCCAGGATCAATGGCCAGCCTCTTTTGGCTACCATTGGCATGGTCATCCTGTTCACCTTTGAAAAACTGAGCTCACGTGGGATTTTTCCCATTCCTCGGGAATTTTTCCAGGGTTATGCGACTACTTGACCATCAGCATCTGCACCTCAGAAAGGATTTCTTCTCAAGCCAGCTGCCTTGCCCGTGCCCTCACTGGGGAAGCCCTGGCACCATGAGCCAGCGGGGACAGAGGATGGACCACAGGTGCCTGCCCGCTGGGTCCAATGGCCGTGGGCAGGGAAACAGCCATTGGGGAGCACAGCGCAGGGCAGGGACAGGCACAGAGCCTGGCAGCCACCAGTCTGGGACAGGAGCTGCCTCTGACACATGACTTTGCATGATGCCAGTGGCACAGTGTACGACTGAAACCCACCATGTGCCAGCAGACACAGGGGAAGAGTCACAGCAACCGCATCCTGTCTCTTCTCACTAACTGACACCACAGAGCACACATGGCTCCATCGTGTTTCCCACTGAGCTCCCAACACCTTCATGCCAGTGGTTGGAGAACCTCAACACTAGCTGTTGGTAAAACAAGGTCTGGGACACAGCTGTGACCATGAGGACCCACGGTGCAGAGGGTGCTGACTCAGCCCTCCCAGCCCCACTGTGCCAGACTGGGCCCAGATGCGGGGCCAAGATGAGCCCCAAGAGCCCCCCCGAGACCTTCCAGACATCAGCACATGCATAGCCAGGAACGTGTCTGACCAGTGACACCCAGCCGCTGCCTCGAACCTACACCCCAGCCCTGGGCACCAGCGCGACATGGGGTTTTGTGGTCCAAGACCTCAGGGCATGAGTGAGGGTCCTCAGCGAGGCACCACACAGTCTGGCAGCTCCCTTTGATGTCCTGCACATGGGGAGGTCTGCACACGGGACCGCCAGTATCACCCCTGTGTCAGCACAGCCAGTGTCACCCTGCTGGGACACCATCCATCCCACCATGCTCCAGAGCTGAGCCCCCGCAGCACTGACCCCCGCCATACCTGGGAGAGCAATGTGGGACCTTCCAGCGGGGACTTCATCAGCTGGTTCAGGGAGACAAAGAAACCCTGCAGCGAGCGCTGGAACTCAGCCGTCTCCTTGTCCTCGTAGAGCCTGCAACAGCCAGAGTCACCATGCTGCTGCCACACCGCGTGCCTTCCCCCAGGGACTGCGCGGGGCTTCTGAGATCCCAATCTATTACATCCCTCAGTGACTATGTTCCACAGCTGGGCATAGCAGTGAGCCCTGGCATGGCCACTGCCCCGGCACAGCCACGGTCCTGGAACTGCCGAAGCCACAGCCCTGGCACAACCTTGCCTCGGCCCCGGTGTCCGCCAGAAGTTACCCATAGTCAAGACTTATGTACACGACTGAGATGTACTCACTTTTTTTTTTTTTTTTGCTTTGAATAGGCTCTTTTACATGATTTTGCACAGCAGAGCCCTCCCAAAGGAAGTCAGCACCTTGCCACCTGAGCAGCAATCCTCCTCCCGTGCCCTCCAGCCTGAACCTGACCTGCCACAGAACAAACCAAACGCACAGGGAACTGCGTCCATCAGACCTGCAAAACCATGAGCCAGCCTCAAAGCTGCTAATCAAGAACGTGATCATAGGAACAGCGTCGCTGTGGTAACTCACTGTACGAAACAGGTCGTATTTGAGAGAGCTGCCCACCTGCTGGCACAGCAAACGAAGCGGAGAGTGTTGCTGGGGCAGGTACGAATGGGGGACACAAGGATCAAAACACTGGTTACTACAAGAAGGGCATCGAGGTCCTGCAACAGTTCCAGAGGAGGGCAACCAGGCTGGGAAAGGGTCTGGAGAACAAACCTTATGAGGAGCGGCTGCGGGAGCTGGGGGTGTTTAGTCTGGAGAAGAGGAGGGTGACGATCTTAAAGGTCTTTCCAACCCGGTCATTCAATGATTCTGTGCCCTCCATCAGCCTCCAAGGCAAGCCAGAGCAAAGCCGAGGCTAACTCAGCACTGGGCCTGGCCTCTCACCCCAGGGTAAGACTGACTGAGTCCCCAGCACGGCACAAACCCCACCAGAGCCAGGAACTGAATCAACCATGTGTGCACTCAAAGTGGCACGGGGAGATGAGGCTGCATGCTTGGACTGTGCTCTCACAGCGAGAGGACCGTGCAGCCATCACCCTTTATCAGGCAGCTGTTGGCTATTTCACAGTCCCCCATTTTATTCAGTCCCCCTTTTCAACATGTCTGCCCGTGACCGACCAGCATGGCTTTTCAAGCTCACCTCTGCCTTAAACACTTCCCTGCCAACTTCTGCATGGCTACAACATGCTATTTTAACTGTGGTGAGGTGTGTCATCGACACCAACCTCGGCACTTTCACACGTGTCATGACTTAAACCAGCACAGTACACAGAAGTCAGAGCATGCAGCTCAGTTAAGCCAAGATAACGGCTAATTTGCATTGCTGCACCAGACAGGGCTCACCACAGTGTTTAATTGATCACTGACATATTGGTTTGGAGGGTTTCATCAGGAAAGCGATCAGGTGGAGCCCAGTCCTCGCGCCCAACACCTCCTGGGTGTAAATACATGGGGCACACTCCCGCCTCGGCTCCCACAGAGTCAGACTCCAGCAGGCAATCAAGCCAGAGGCAGCGCAGAAATCCAGTGAGCACAAAGAGCACAATCACAGCAAAGAGGCAGGGAAAGTTATCTGTCCACCAGCTCGCTAAATAAATTAGTATAGAGCATGACAAAACCCACCCTGAATGCGATTTGCTTGGGAGGGGCTCAGCGTGGCTCTCAGGAAGGGACACCCTGTCTGCCAACACCCCAAACTCTTCTGCAGAAGCCCCCAGACCAACTGCACCTGGAGCCCAGCAGCTGCAGTAGCTTTTAGGGACCCCAGGGATCCCTGCAGAAGGGGAGACAGTGGGGTCTGGCTGCAGGAACCGGGGGGCTGCATCCTGCAAAGCAGATGGTGGTGGAGGGATGCAGGAGACTGAGTGACCTCAGCACCCCCACGCCAGCAGGAGCACTGACCTCACACAGGGCAAGCCCCAGGGTGACGACAAGCACTTTCAGGAAAGCTCCCACCCCCAGTGGTAGCCAAAAAGCAGAAATAGCCAGAGGAACTGGCAGGGAGGAAGCAGCGAGTGCAGGAATATGTCACCACGCCATCAAAGCCCCAGCTCCCACCCCCTCTCGGATGCTGGGGGGAACTGGGGTTACCATGGCCAGGATGGGTGATGAGAGAGGTCTCTGACATGGGGAAGGATGTGGGGAGCTCTGAGGGCTCCGCCAGTCCCATGTGCTGTGGTGCGGTGCATGGTGTGTCAAAGAGGAAGGTTGCTGGACACGTGGCACAGCATCTCCGCAGAGTGAGGGCTGGGCGTGCGTTCCCACGGGAAAGCACTTGTTGGGCACAGCTCCCACAGCCGGCACCACGATCCAGCACCTTCACAGCCCACCATACCCCCGCTGAGGCAGGACGGACATCAGGGAACCTGCTCCCCACTCAGCAGTAAGCTGCAGCCAGGGCTGGCACAACAAATCTCCAGCCCCACACCAGCCAGCTGTGCCCCGCTCCCACCATCCTCACCACAACCTGGGAAACTTGTAGGAGCTACTGGAGCTGCTCAGCCAACTCCAGTGGTACCACTCATAATCAGAGACAGCAACCTGCAGTAACTTCTATTAATTACAATCTAATCACTTTAAATTAGGGCCTGTGTACAAATTGTAGCCTGATTTACAGCATTCAGAAGATCTGAGGAGCCTGTGTTACTGCACTGTTAATATCACTAAGATAAGAGGAAGATGACTGAGTACACTAAATGTCTTCAGGGGTGTCTTCATTCCAGCCCAAACTGGTTCACAGGGCTGTTTGCAAATGTGTCATGTAATTCATTTTCTTTGCCAGAAGTTCCCTAAACTGGGGACTCGCTCTGTGTTTTCACACGGGATGAAGAGGTAGATCCTCCAGTATCCCAGAGCCCTGGAGCAGCTGCCATGCCACAGGCCAGGTCTGGTGGCCAGGAAGGACGGGCAGCAGCAGCTCACACACCAGCACAGCCAGTGTTCTCCAGGGGTCAGCTACATGGGGAGGCGCCAGCCGACGGCAAAGTCAGATGGCAAAGTGGGGTCCAAGTCCCTGGGGATGCCGGGATCCAACATGGTTCCTCACCATGAGCACAGCACAGAGCACGCTGCCGCATACCCCAGCACCTCTGTAGGCACTTGAACTTGCAGGCACAGGCAGCAGCCCCTGGGCTCTGCTCCCTGGAAAGCACCCGTCTGCCCCACCGCAGCCCCCCCAGATCGGGGCAGCCCCACTCCTTCCCAACACAGGCTGGTGACGCTGCACGCAGAGCGACCTCACCTCCCACCTTTCCCATGGAACGTTTCAGCTTTCAGTGCCAAGTACTTGGAATGAAAGCAGAACGGAACTTGATTTTTCTGGGAACTGATGGGCTGTGCTTGCAGCTTTCCATTTCAGCCCAGCAGCACGGCCGGACTCACCCCTGCCTGTCCCAGGCAGCAATGTCTGTCCTGGCACATAGGACAGGACAGGAGCCTCGTGCCCACAGGAGACAAACAAAACCAGGTCCTGGTGTGACTCTGACCTCATCCTGAGTGGTGATGAGGCCATCGAGTCTCCCAGCTCCTTGTGCTGCTTCCAGCAAGATGATGGACTGGTTGGGGTGGGAAAGGACCTCAGAGTGAGACCCTCTACCACAGGCAGCGACACCCTCCACTAGCCCAGGGTGCCCAAAGCCCCATCCAGCCTGGTCTTGAACCCTGCCAGGGACCCAGGGGCAGCCACAGCTTCTCTGGGCAGCC
Organism: Heliornis fulica; assembly: GCA_013399135.1. NCBI lineage: Eukaryota > Metazoa > Chordata > Aves > Gruiformes > Heliornithidae > Heliornis > Heliornis fulica. The sequence goes on along the minus strand of VXBZ01007987.1, from coordinate 41,600 downwards.
TGTGCCAGGGCCTCCCCACCCTCCCCGGGAAGGGTTTCTGCCTCCCATCTCCTCTCCATCTCCATCTCCATCCTGCAGCTGAAGGCTATTCCCCTTGGCCTGTCCCTTCCTGCCCTGGTGGAGCCTCTCTCTACCCTACAGCCCCTTCAGAGCTCATGTGATCAGGGGGATGAGCCGTTGAGGCAGGACAAGCCCAGATACCCGCCCCAGGTCCGGGGGCCAGCACTGTGCTACCTCTTGTTTTGTTGTGGCACAAGGAGGCCCCAAGAACGAATACACACTTTGTGCTGAAAGGTATTTGAAAGCCCAGGGAGGGCTGAACACAAAGGAGCTGGGCACTTCCTGATGCCACAGCACATGACCTGACCGCACAGAGACAGCAATGCCACCGGCACGGTGGGGTGGACTGTGGGCTCGGCGCCGGCCAGCTGCAAGTGGGGCTTGTGGGCACCGTCATGGCTGCGGGACCAAAGCCCCTCACACCATGCAAAAGGAGCCGGCAATGATTAGCCTGGCAGATGGCAAACCTCAGGCTTGCTTCATGCCAACGCGGGCGCGGCACCTTGCTGACAACATGCTTTGCAAATGCTGTGAAACACCACTCACCAGCCAGAGAGCAGCCTGTGCAACGACAGCCATACTGCCACGGGCCCCTCACAAGGCAACAGCCCTCCCAGCCCGAGGGGGACGGTGCCCCACCCTGAACCAGACCACAACCACTCCAGACCACAACCACCGGACAGTGTGTAGCAGAAAACTGACGGAAACCTCAGGGAGAGGAAGTATGGTGGCAGAGCAGCGCCTGGCTGGGGACCAGCCGACACAGCAGCATGTCCACAGCGTGCCAGGAGGTACTGATGCCACCTCCGGGTGCTGCATCCAACCCACGTAGCCAGCACCAGGCAGGTCAAGGCACCAGCGCTGCAGCCCTGGGGCCAATGGTCAGCACTGATGTGGCTCCCACGGGAGAGGGACCTCGTGGGAATCTTCCTTTCATCCCTCCTGCAGACCCCCATCCAACACTCTGGCAGCGATGCCGGCGCACGGTGCTGGTGCAGCAGCCCGGCAGAGCACGGCACCTGAAGCAGCAGAAGCCGTTGCTGGTACTTACTGGGCAAAGAGGTGTCGGGAGCGGACAATGAACTTGAAGATGTACTCCAAGGCCTTGAAGGTGCGCATGAGTGGCTCACAGGGCTCCCCATGACTCGCCTGGTTCACATACTTTGTCAGCACCGAGATCAGCTTCCTGCAGGACAGGGATGTATATGGGCTTGGGGAGCTTCCCAGCATCAGCCAAGTAGCCTTCAGGGCTGCCACTGAGCTGTGCCACACCTGCCAGGTACTCCCCTCTCTCCGGTCCCATCCCTCCCCATGCCCATCATCCCAGGCCCAACCCCAATCCCCCCACATCGCTGCCCCCCAGGGACGCACTTGTAGGCAAGCGTGGCACTGAAGTGCTGGCGGATGTAGGCCTCCAGGACAGCATTGAAATGATGGAACTTCCTGTCAGCCACCAGCCCCACAATGAAAACCTGTGGGGAGTGGGCAGCGGGCAAGGCTCAGTGCAGGCAGCGGCATGTCCAGGGACGACTAGAGCCCCCTGCATGCCCACCCAGCTTGCCAGGACAGGCAGACCTCAAGCCAACATGAGCCCCAAGCCCAGCAGCCACAGGACTCTTCGTAGACGGTTTGCAAAGAGTTCACACCATCACCAACCCCAGTGACCCACAAGAGCTACTTAGACTGGGACCCTCCCCTGGTCCCATCACTAGGGTCACTCCTGTCTCTATGTAGGAGAAACACCTCCAAGCCTTGTTGGACTCATCGGCCAGGCCGTACCAACCCGAGACACTGTGGTGGAGCCAGAGGTGCTACATGGCTCACAGAACAGCTCATCTGGTCACATCAGTGAGCCCATCTCAAACCTGACCCAGTCTGGCACGGCCCATCCTGCACAGGTCAGTGGGGCCAGGCCCAGGCTCAGCAGGTCCTGCTTACCAGCGCGTCAAAGACCAGCGTGTCATACTTATCCGTGTCTGAATTATCCATCATGATCGAGAACAAGGCATCCAACGTGTCCTGGAGGAACTGGGGGAGACAAGAGGACTGTGAGGGCTTGGGTGCCAACTGCAAGCGTTACCCTGGACCCACCCACCCCAGAGTGCAGGAGAGACTCATGTGCCCACCCCCAGCCACTGCCATCCTGAGCTGTCCAGCCGACACTGCCACTGCCCTGGATCTTTCACACCCCTCTGTGTCCCTCCCCTGACAGGACCAACCAGGGGCATGAGCACAGAAGCAGGGAAGGGAGGAGGTGGGAGGAGCTGGGGGGAAGATCCTGGCTGTACCTTGATGACCTCCCCTCCATCCACGTTCATCAGCTTCTGGAGGTTGTCGGAGAGGAGGTTGGGCTTGGAGCGCCACTTCAGCAGCCCTAGCAGGTTGACTGGGGGGAAGGAAGAGGAGGATCAGCACAGCTTCACCTGCTGCCAGACCCCCGGGACTCCCCCACTCCACCCTCGCCACCCAGAGGGGTCGGTTGCCCAGGTCTTGCTCACTACTGGCCCTTCATCGTGCTGTTCCACACAGAAAGCTCTGGGCTTCAGCACCGTAACGCACAAAACTCGCCTAAAAAGTGACAGGTTGCTGCTGTGGAAGCTGTAGTCACGCTGCAGGAAGGGAATTAGCTGAGCAGCGGTGGCCCCGAGCCCTGCTCGTGCTGAACCGCGGCAGCCCCAGACCCCATCAGCTCAGCAGCAATGAGTCACTGCGTGCTGCACCCCCCGAGCATGAGGCTGCGGCCCCCCGGCCCCCACTCCAGGGCTGCGGTTTCCCCAGCTGCGTCAGTCATCGTGCTTCAGCAAAAGCAGGACGAAGCGTTTCTCCCTGCCAGTCTCACAGCAGTGCTGGCCAAGAGGGATCCCCGGCTTTCTCGCTTCCCTGCGCCAGCGTGGCGTTTCGCTCTCGATGCAGATGAAGATGCTGCTTCCAAGCGTTTGCATCGCTGCCCCAAGGAATGGGCAGCTGCGGAGCTTCACGCAGCAACACTGACACATGCACTGAAACACGTGGCCATGGCACGAGTGCCAGCACTGCCACGTGGCACAGTGCAGTGAGACTGGTCACTGTGGAGGTGCGTGAGCTGCAGCTCCCCCGAGCTGGATGTCTGCAGGAGCATCTGGGCATCCCAGACTACGGGCCAGCCCATGGCTGCTTCCGAGGGGCGCAGGAAGCAGCCCGGCCATTACCAGCACTCGCTTGAGGTTACCAACACCTCCTTCCCTGCCCAAAACATTCTGCACAAGGGAAAATCGCCACCTCCAAGCGCCAAGGTGCCACGCTGAGAGGCACGTACACTGTGGCTGACCCACAGCGAATCCCAGAGTCTCCGGAGCCAGAGGCCTGTGGCAACTGAACGAGGACGGGTGTAAAACAGAGAGTCCCAACTCCCACCCCAATTTGGAAGGGCCTGAGGAAGAGCCCTCTGACAGTAACCCGGTCCCTTGATGCCACAGTGTGCACGGAGCCACAGGGCACCTGCTCAGGAGCAGCCCTGGTGGTCCTCACCTTGTCAGAACTCCAGCCCTGCTCTCCCCACATTTTGGGCATGCTGTCACGCTGCCCAGAACAATGGGCACAAGCTCTGGTCCAGCCACCAGCCAACAGAGAGCCAATGGCTGGAAGAAGCACAGTCCATTGGGTGTGGGGGCACAGCCACACTGCCACCCCCACAGAGAGCTGGGACTCACCATTCTGGGTCAACTTTGTGGAGCAGACAAGTGTCGAGATTTGGAAGCTGTCCCGGGCTGACATGGTCAAGCCTGCCAGGCCTCCTCCGCTCATGCGGAAGGAGGAGCCGGAGAGGATCTTCGGCTCTGGCAGGTTCCTCATGGAAGGAAGGGTCAGGTACACGCTGGCATCCTCCAGCTTCCTGCTGTCACCCTGCAAGGCGGCGCATGGCTTGCACGGGTGTCCCACGGCATGGGGTTGCCCTGTGGGCTCGGCTTTGACCCCACGTCAAGTTCCCAGCATGGGCAACTTGGGATGAGTGACAGGTCTTCCTCGAGTAACCGCAGCCCCGTCACCAGGCATGGCAGGGAACTGGAGGAACACCCGTGAAACACCAGAGCAGCCAATGTGCTGGGTGGGAATGTCACCTCCTGGGGAGGCTGGAGCCCATGCCCAGTGGGGAACGCTGAAGGGCTGCAGGGCACAGGGGAAGGGTCCTGAGCTCACTCTGCAGTGAGGACCAGCTTGCACCTCCCACTCTCCTGGCCACAGCAGCCCCAGCCTGGGACATAAACCATGGCAGGGGGAGAGCCAGCACTTTCACAGGGTCTTTCCCAGTCTGGCATCAGGGCCAGCTGCATTTATCCAGTGGAGCAGTGAATTTACCCTCCCCCTGCACGCTCAGAAGTAAACAAAACAGGCAGTTTTAGGCAGAGAACTAACGGTGAAATCAGGCAAAGTGCAGCAAGTATTTTCACGGGGACATTTGCGTTACCTTTTTCTAAACAAAACTTGTCATTTGCAGGGAGCGGTGGAGATGCCGCGTGCAGGGAGCCCCACCCCCAAGGACAGAAAGGATGGGACTGGAACGCTGGGGGGCCTTGGGGACGTGCCACCAGCACAGCAGCTCTGGCAGCAATGGGGACCCCAGTCCCACATGCCAGGAGAGCTGCCATCCTGTGGCCTCCCCATGTCAAGGTGGGGTGTCTCTGCCCAGCCCCCAGTACCTTGTACAGAAACAGGTCGTGCTCCCCATCACGCAGCGTGGTGCCGTCCGGTCGCATCAGCTTCACAAAGGCCATGGAGAAAATCCGCTCGCTCTTGTCTTTGACTGGGGAAGACAAACATGGGGCAAGGTGAGGCCAGCTCAGGAGGAGCCCCTGGATGTGCCACACGGGCTGGGACAGGGCACCCACAGCTCCTGCCCACCCAGCAAACAGAGCAGGCCAAGGAAACCATGCTTCTTACCCAGAGCCATATGCAACGAGACCCCCCACAGCCCCTCCAAGGCACCCAGAAATGGATGCTGCAGGCACATGGGAACCTCAGAAAAGGCAAAGGGGAGAGACAGCAGCACCGAGCCGACGGGTGGCCAGAGGAGCTATCAGGGGGCATCAAAGATGCCTCCATGGGACAAGAGGGTTTTGGGGCAGACAGGGCATGGGGCAGGATCACACCAGTGAGCAGCAGCTTCAGCTATAGGTCTGCACAGCAGCCCCAGGAAGGTCCCTGCAGTGGCGGGACGATCCTCATCACACCCCATTGCACATGGTTTCTGGCTCTCTGAAGGCCCCAACAGCAGCACCTCTGCTCCAAGAGCAGCCCATCACCCTGGCCATGGGCCACAGCATACAGCTTTGCTGCAGCCAAGCGCCGCAGGACAGAGCCAGAGGCAGTGGCTCCCTGCAACAGACAGTGGGGACAGAGCCCAGTGCAGGGGCGGCTTCCTCACACCCCCCACAACATGAATCCCGGTTCCACAGCATCCGGGATGTATCCCACAGGCAGCGGGATGAGGGCGGCTCATGGGGCCCTGCTGCTCCTGCAACCCCAGAGCTGCAGACCACCCACCTTCTCCTCAGCCCCAATGGGAATGACAGGGGGGGAGGAGCGGAGGGGAAAGGGCACTCACAGTCGCTGGAGGAGCGATGCCGGAAGGTGAATCTCAGGTGGGTCTTGTGGACATCCTCAATGGGAACAGCAATCTGAGAGAGAATGTGTGCTGGCGCGAGGGCAGGAGAGCGCGGGCTGAGCGACGCAGCCGGCTGAGCCCCCTGTGCTGGGTCAATGGCTGCACCAGCTCCTTCAACCCCAACCCACGCGCTTTCCTTTCCAGTAACATGAACTGAAGGCTGAACTGGAGGTGCAGGACTCTCTGCAGAGCCAGTGGTGCACATTCCCTGTGGAGCCCACAGGGAGAGCAGGAGCCGTGCAGGAGGACCACCGTCTCACCCAGAGTCCCCACCACAGCACCTCATGCTGGCAGTCATCACCACCCTGCTGCAGAACCTGCTGCCAGTCACCCCAGGTCTCCATCCAGGGACTGAGCTGTGACACTGGCAGCATCTCCCATTCTCCTCAGTGGGGGACCAGGTGACTTTGCCCCCACAAAAGCTGGCACTAGTCAGGGGTCTCGATCCAGCTGTGTGGGAGGACCGAGGGTCACAGCCTCGGGGGGGCACAGCCCTATTCTCACTCCAGTCCCTGCACCCAGGAGCTCGTACAGACCTTCACTGTCTCCATCCACCGCTGGTGCCGCTGCTGGTAGTAGACCACAGAGCGGTACTCGCTCACCGGCTTGTCCCCCGCACCGTGGTAAATCACGTTCTGCAGCAGCAGAGATGATCATAGAATCATAGAATGATTAGGGTTAGAAGGGACTCCAAGAGGTCATCCAGTCCAACCCCCCTGCAAGAAGCAGGGACACCCCCAACTAGATCAGGTTGCTCAGGGCCTCATCCAACCTGGCCTTGAACTTCTCCAGGGATGGGGCATCCACCACCTCCTTGGGCAACCTGTTCCAGTGCTCCACCACTCTTACAGTAAAGAACTTTTTTCTAATATCCAATCTAAATCTCCCTCCCTCTATTTTAAAACCATCACCTCTTGTCCTGTCACAACAGGATGGTGCGCCATCAGCTTCTGACATCACTTGTTACCAACCAAATAATCTCCAAGGGCCAAAGAATTTCCCATGCCCCGCTACCCCAGCCCAGTTCCCCAGCAGCCCAGATCCCTGAACCCCTCTTCCCACTTGCCCTGCAGCAGCCCCCCACTTCTCTCTCTCCCTTCCCACCCTTTTCCAAACCTTTACTCTAAAAGGCAGGGTCAGGGCCCCAGCTTGCCAGGACAGAGCCTATTCCAGCTGCTTCTCAGCAGCACCAGCACGCCTGGGGCAGGGTGATGCGGAGGACGGTCCCTCGCCCCCAGCTGATCCAGTGCCATACCTGCACCACGCTGCCTGACTCGTCGCAGACGCACACCGTCACCTCCACGTTTTTCTGCGTCTTCTTGTTCCCCTTGTCGAACTCGCCCTGCACCAGCGTCAGGTAGATGTCGTTCCTAACGTCTCCTGTAGGAACAGTCCCATCAGCGAGGCTGGGGTCCCCTCTGCAGTAGAGCACCCTGTAACCCCATGCTGGGACCTCCAAAGACCCCCAGGCCTGATCCAACCACCACCCCACTTGCCTGGCATGATGACCTCAGGGTAGCCCAGCTTGCGTGCCACCACTGTGCTCCGGTCCACGAGGTGGGGATGGTCCTTGCGCACTTGGCTCAGGTCTCCCCACAGCATCTTCAGGGACACCCAGAACCCTATGGGGACAGAGCATGAGACGTCACCCCATGGCTCATGCCAGCTCTGTGAGTAGGAGGGACGTGTTCTCCACCTTGTCCTTTGTGGTTGATGTCCTTCCCCTCCACCGCTTTCCTGATCATGTTGTGAAGAAAATCGTTGTCAGCAGCCGCCCTGTGAACACCAGGGTGAACAGGGTGGTTTGGAGATGCTCCTCACACATGGGGACACCCCACATGGCTGCTCCCCGCAGCCAGGCACCCACTGCCACCAAACCCAGCAATAGCTGGGATCTTTGTGCAGGATGGCACCCGCAGCTGAGCAGGGGACCCTGAGCAGGTGGGTGCCCCGCGGGACCATGGGGCAGAGCTTCAACGTGGCCTTGGGATCTCCATAGGTCACTGTCCCTTCTCTAACACTCAGAGGCCCTGGCCACACCATGTCCTGAGGAGCCAGAGTCCCTTTGCAAAGCCACATCTTGATCTCCTTGATCTTGGCACCTCTTGCCCCCTCGCAGCCGCTGTCCCCATGGCAGCCAGGCCCACCATGGCGCTGCGCCCCCCATCCTGCCCCCAGACTCACAAGTGCACAGGGATGAAGTGCTGCTTGTCCTCGTCGCTCTCACACTTCCCCTTGGTGATGTCTGTGATGTCCATCACTGCAACAGCAGAGAGGCAGCAGTGTGGGGCAGCTGCCACAGCCACCAAGACCCCAGCACCAGGACCCCCCACCCAAATCCCCCCAGGACCAGCACCCAGCACTGGGTTTGTCCCATCCTGCAGCCACCACTTCTTGTGTGCCTCCCCCCTGCCCTGCTGTACCACAGCTGGTGATCCACAGGGAGGTCATTGTGCCCCACCAGGCGGCACCAAGCTCTTGGTGGGGAGAAGCCCCTCACCCACACAGCTCCTGGGATGTGCTGCCAGCACAGACTGGGACCTGGCATCCCAGCAGAGCTCTCCCATGGCAAACACTCTCAGTGGGGTCTGCAGCAACTCCAGCCCCCCAGGGCAGGGCCCACAGGGGGCATTGGAGCTCCAGGGCACATTTTGGCCAAAGTAAGCCAATTCCAGAGCCTCTGAATCGCCCACAGATGGGGGCGGGGCTGGTGCAGGACAGACAGGACACCACAGGGTGGGCACCAGGATGATGCATCTGGCCCTTCCCAGGGGACATTCAGCTCAGAGCGCAATTAGCTGCCAGTATGTCCATAATTCACCCAGTAACTCCACTGTGCCTGGTGCCCTAGCATGTACCAATTAGCCAGGTAAAAAACAGTCATTCCTGAGCCAGCCCACCCAGTGGGGGTCAATACCCAGAGCAGGACCATGAGGTGGGGCACCTCCCTGCTGCACCGGCACAGGCACCATACGGGGACCAGGGCTGCTCTGGAGTGGGACAGCCAGAACCCCCAGTCCCTCTCCTGTGCCAGGGAGGGCACGTTACAGCCCCACAGCAGGGCAGGGCCAGCCCATAGGGCACGACGTGAGGGTGGCCAGGGGAAGCACTTGGCTCTGGCCACCATGGTTACAGGGAGCCACGGCTCTCCTGACTGCCGGAGCGGCTGTGCCAGATCCCTGCCCACACCCTAGCACCAGGCACACACAGGTGGGCCCTGCATCACCATAGGGGATGTGGGTCAGGCTGGGGACAGGGAGCGAACTTGGCCAAGCAAGCGTCAGGGTCCGTGTGTGGGGACGAGGGCTGCCAGGCCAGAAGCAGGAGTATCCCTATGGAATTGCTGCACCGAACTGCTGTGCCCCATGGCCAGTGAGCCCCATGGGTCCAGTGGCCAGGAGGGGGATGTTGGGGTGGACAATGTGGGGATTCTCCTCCCAGCAGCCCCGACACTCACCTGAGATGCCAAAGGGCCTCCGGAGCCCCGTGCTGAGCTTGCGGCTGTAGGTTTCCCGCAGGTCCATGCGTCCCACACGGATGATCTGGCACACCAGGAACAGCCGCTCTCGCTTCAGGTCTTTGCTGCCCAGGTCCTGGGGCAGGGAACAGGGGTTGCATGAGCCAGGTGCTGGCAGAAAAGTGTCTCTGCCAGAGCTGGGTGACCATGGTGCACCCTGAGCTGTGCAGGAGGATGAACCAGCCCGTGCTGGAGACTCTGCAGCTCCCTGCTCCCAGCACCCTGAATCTGCCTTCTGGGGAGTCCTCCCGCTGCTGTGCCCCACAGCGGTGCTCAGCTGGAGGGCACACAAACCCATGCCTCAGGGAGCCTGGGGTTTCTGGACACCCCAGGCAGCCGCAATCCCGAGGGATGGGGACATTGCTGGGGCTGGTGGAGATGATGGCTCTGCAGGGCACCCGCAGTCCAGTTAGGCAGCAGGACCGAGGGGGACACACTGCCCTGGGCTGGGGTGGGTCTGACGTGGTGTAGGGCTTGGCAGGGGCAGCCATGCACCACAGCTCTGGGTACCCTGGAGGGACAGGTCCTATTGGTGCTGCCCCTGCACAAGAACCTTCCTGCAGGGCTGCAGCATGGGGCAGAGTCATGACATGGCGTGCGGGGACATGGCACACAGGGACGTGTGGCTGATGCCAGCAGCAGGCAGGGGTCAGAGGTGGGTGAGAGCTGAGGAAGCTGGGCCACGGGGCTAGAAGTGCTGATGCTGCTCATTAGCATTGATTTTCCCAGCTCATTTGCATATCGATGACGCCTGGAGCAGTCTTGAGGGTCAGCTCAGCTCTGCTGTAGCAGCAAGGAAAATCGCTGGGTCAGCAGGGGCTGCCTGTGCCCCTCTGCCTGCGACCAGGGACCCCTGAGCCCGGCTCGGCGAGAGGGATGGAGCAAGGAGGGGGACACGGGCATCCCGACAGCCCCAGCAGCCCTGACCCTGGGAGCGGGGGACGTGAGGTAGCCCCACAGCAGTTGTGGGGAGAGGGGAGTGTGGGGACAGGGGAGCGCGGAGACAAGCAGCAAGGAGAAAGCAGCAGTGAGGAGCGGGGAGCTGGAAGGGGTGCAGGTATCTGAAATGCTGGGGAGGGGGGCACCACGGCAGGTGGCACTGGGGGAGGGAGAGGTGGTGCTGCTCGCTCCCGAGGGCTCCGCACTCACCGTGAAGATGGCCTTGAGGTTGTTGAGCAGCTCGAGGTCCTGGGGGACGCCCGTGCTGGCCCAGCGGATCACATAGTTCTCACTGCGAGGGGAAGGCGAGGGGTTGAGAAGCCCGCACCAGGGCCCGGGTCCCAGCACAGTGGGGTCAAGCCAGGCAGCGACTGCCAGCAAGCAGTCCACAGGCAAGCACCCCAACATGGGCTCCTTCAGCCAGGAGCATGGCACTGCTCAGACCCCTTGTCTGACCCACAGCCCCAGCCGTGCACTCGGGGCAGGCAGCACGATGGCTCACCAGTGCTTCACGTGGGACCACGCTGCCCTAGGGGTGCTCGGGGTCTGGCCCCGGCCAAGTCAGTATCTGCTGGCACAGCGCAGCACCCCACGGCACACCTGCCATGGGCCATAATGTCGGGCACGCACCCCCCTGGGCAGGGTGAGCCATGAGCTGTCCATGGGACACGACTGCGCCCTTTGCACGCTGCCGACAAACCGCCCCGCTGTGGAGCAGAAAGTCCCATGGGAAGGGACATGTCTCCTTCACCCCATGGGATGCGTTGGCTCCTGCTGAGCTTGACAGGAAGCCCTGGAGTGGGCAGCAGGATGCAAAGGGGCAGGGGGGGTTCCTCCCACAAGGGGAACAGAGCAGAAGATGCCACAGGACAGGGACCCTGCCGAGCTATTTATGGGGCTTCAGCAGTGGGGCTGGTCCTGCACCACAGGGGCCCCACCTGATCATGCGCTGCTCGCCGGGGTCATACAGCGCCATGAAGAGCTGCGCCTCCTCGCCGATGTTGCAGACGAAGTTGCGTACGCAGAGGTAGAGGTTGTGGGACGGTGAAGCTGCCAGGCGGGCGCTGCAGCCCGGCGCGCTCTGCTGTGGGCTCTGTGGGTCACGAGGTCGCTCAGGCCCACGGCACAGCCCCAGCGTGGCATGGCCAAGTGTGGGGCAGCAGGTTCTTGGCACAGAAGGATTGGAGTGCCAGGGCCCATGCTGGCTCTCACCATCTCCTCCTGGATGCGTTGCGTGACAGTCTGCTCAGCCTTCTTGTGCGCCTGGAAGAGGCTGATGACGCTGGTTCTGTCAGGGTCCAGGATGTTTTCATCCTCATCCCGCACCACCAGGTCCAGGGAAAGGATCCTGCAGAGCCCAGGATGGGGTGAGGCAGGACCCGGCGCTCAGCTGGGACAGGGGGACAAGGGTCTGTGTATCCCATCAGGACCTGCCTGCCTGGGAAAGGGGTCCGAGGGAGCAGGCATGGTGTGGGGGCACAACGGATCCCAATGGGTCCCAGATGGAAGATAAGCCCTGGCAAGGGGACAAGCTGGGCAGCACCAGGGACATTCTCCTGCCCCAGCTTGGGCTTGTTGGTGATAGCCTGTGGCTCAGTGGCTCACACGGCCACCACACACTCGCTGTCCCCGACCACCACAGCACAGCCAGCAAGGACAGCAGGGACACTGCGTGTCCCAGGGACACCCATCCAGGATGATGGGGACACAGGGACAGACAGCCAGGCTGGCAGGGATACCACAGCAGAGGGACTGAGCGCTCCTCAGCACCATGCAGCCTGTGCCTGGGGTGGAAGCAGATGCTGCCCCACCCCCCCCCTCACTCCATCCTTGCTCTCACTTGTTGCCATAGTCGATCCTGCCGGTCACCTCCTTCTTGAGTTGCAGGAGCTCATCCTTGGGCAGCGTCCCCGAGAGCAGCTGAGAGCGCCGCTCCATCAGCTCATACATCATCTGCTTCACCTGACGGTACCGCTCCGTCTGCCCTGCCTGTGGGCAGCAGTGCAGGGTCACCAGCATCCCTGTCGGTACCCCACTGCCTGCCACGCCTGCAGGCAGCGGTGCAAGGTCACCCCACATCCCTGCTAGCCCTGGCCCTCACCACATAGAGCTGCTTCCAGATGGTGGCCCACTCCCACAGTGTGGTGGTGATCTCCTGCACCATGGGCATCTCGGCAGGGACAACACTCTCCTCCACCCTGGGGAGAGGCACAGGGGAGCCCTGGACCCTGTGGCACCACATGGGCCCCCACACCGGGCAGGCAGATGGGGCCCACCCACCCATGCCCGCAGCAGTACCTACCCCCTGCACTCCAACACAGCACCCTTCAGATGGATGAGCGAGGCCGGGAAGATGCCCTGGGGGAGCCAGAGCTGTCAGCACCCAGGGGCAGAGCCGGGCAGGAGCCCAGCTCCTCCCCAGGGGTCCAGCGAGGGTCCCGCAGCGGGTTGCAGTGCACCATGTGCATCCCCGCAGCAGAGACGGGGCAAGTGGACGGCTGTGCCCACATGCACCCTATGCCCCCAGCTCCCCTCACCTACCCAGGCATCCCTGTTCCTCAGCGAGTACCCCCGGTACCAGCCTGCAAAGGGAGGGAAGGGGATGCCATCAGCTGCGCTCAGGGACAGAGCAGCCAGCACAGGGCAGGGCTGGCAGTGCCAAAAGAGCGTGCACCAAGCCCCGGTGTCGGGGGGCAGCTGCTCCCCAGAGGGGCCAGCACGGGGCCTGGCAGGGCCACTGGACCCACTTACCCTCGGAGGCTTGAAGGATGTGCACCGTCTCCCCGATCTGCAGCGGGAGGTGATGCTCACTGGTGCTCGGGAAGTTCCACACAGCTGCCAAGAGCAGGGCTGTGAGCAAGGGTCTCTCACCTGACTCCCCTGCCAGCACAGTTCCCCCACAGGCCCCATGTCCAACGTCCCCACAGGAGGCAGAGCCACCACAATGGGCACCACTCAGCCCCAAGACTCAGTGCAGAGCCCCAGCCCCACATAAATGGCGTGAGACCCTTGAGCGAGGTGGGGGAACTCTGGCCACAGCAGAGCCAGGGTGGGGAGGGGACCCTCGGGTCAGGGCCAGACAGGGCAGTCCATGGGGGCCAGCGGTGGGGTGGCACGGGCACAGAAGCTCACTGCCAGCCAGACACTTCCTGCTGCACCGGGCCGAGCTGCGGTTAGTCCTGATGCTGTTTCTGGCACTGGAGACAGTGGCAGCTCTGTTTGGTGGACGCAGCCCCCCACAGACATGCCAGCACCCAGGGGACCTGCTGGGGCACTGACTGCACCCACCACCCGACCTGGAAGGGGCCAGCTCATCCCACAATGCCCCAGACCCACATGGCTTGTCAGGACCCCTCGTGCTGGCCCACAACACCCCACAGCACCAGGACCCCCCCGTGGGACCCCTCCTGCCACCCTGCCCTCCCCATGAGGACCCTGAGCCAGCCTGAGCCACCACCTGGCCGCCATCCAGGCTGGCTTCCCTGCAGCCCCTTCCCAACCCAGCCCCCAGACCAGCATGCTGCCAGGACAGATAACACCCATCAGGCACAAGCAGGAACCGAGGGGAGACCCTGCTCCAGGGGCTGCCCAGGACCCTGCAGGGCTCAGCCCCTGCTCCAGGGGCTACCTGCAGTGCCATGGGAGGGTGTGGGGAAATGGCCTCAACCAGGAACGGGAAGAGGTGTGGGGCTGCAAGAGCCAGCCAAGGGCATGGGGAACATGTGCTCACACAGGGCTGGGGGCGGCACAAGGACCCTGGGGGGACGGTGTGGCTTCCCAAGGCTTTGCCATGACCAGCGCAGGGGCTAGAGGCAAAGCTGCGTCTGGGACCTGGGGGACATTACAGGGGTGGCTTTGGGCCCCCAGGCTTCGAGGCCAGACCCCCAGGTCATGCATAGGCCAGATGTCCCTGTCACAGCCAGGCTGAGCCCAGACCCACATCTCAGGGGGAGGACACATCCTGCGCCAAGCCCCCTGATCCAGTGCTCTGCCTCCAGCCTCACAGGGGCAGCCATGCCCAGCTTCTGTGCCCATGGGTCCCACTGACACCCACCCTGCTCAGCCCCCATCCCCTGGGCCACCTGTCACCAGCCCTCACCCTGTTCATTCCTGCGTTCACCAGCCCACCTGAAACAGCATTACAGGGATCCAGCCTCCGCTTCATGCTGCCAACAGCGCCACCATCATTGTTCACCCCACAGACCCACACACCGTCACCCAGCCACCATCTACACGGCTCACCGCTGCAGTGCCACCACAGCCGGGGTGTACTGTCAGCACCACCTCAGCCACCAGCCCTCCGTCATGCCAACCCCACACCCATCCACCAAGCCCAGTAGGGCACAGCACCCAGTTGTCCCTGAAGCCTGTACTCACCCACGCCATACTTCTCCTCCTTGGTGGGCAGCCACGGGGCCATGGCTGGCATTGACGCAGGGCCCAGTGCCTTGTCGGGGCAGCTGCTGGTTCCTCCTGCTGCACTCTCTGGATCACGTGTATCTCACCGGCTTGTGCAAACCTCCGCTTCCTCAACGCGCAGCGGGAACTTCAGGGACCCACCCAACTGCCCCACACCCCTCCAAGTGCTGGGATGGGTCTGATGGGAACGGAGCCCCCCAGAACACATCACACTACCTACACAGGGGCTCGTGCTCAGGTGGGTTGCCAGCCCTGCTCATGGGGCACAATGGGGCTGCCAGCCCCAGGTGATGCTGCGGCACTGCCAGACCCCATCTGCACACCACTGCCAGAGCCTGGCAGATGGTGGGACACAGGGCTGGAGCTCGGGACACACAGCAAGAGCAGCTCCAGCCATCCCATGACACAGGGGACCATAAGGAGCCAAACCCAGGGCTGCATGGGCCTGTGCCCAGCCCTCGGCTCCCTGCGGCACCAGGACAGTGAGTGAAGCAACAGTTCAGCATCAACCACTTCCTTCCTCTTGCGAGCCCTGGCTGGCCAGCGCCTCTGGGTCCATGGGGCCTGGATGCTCGTCCTCTTGTCCAGCTCAGCCCCAAGTCAGCACTGCCTGTGACCTCTCTGCCCGCAAGGCTGTGCTGCCCTGAGACCCCCACCCCCCAAGACCTGCTGCTGACCCACACCAGGGGGGGCTGCAGCCCTGACAGCTGGATCAGCTTCTCCATCAGCTCCTTCGAGGCAGCATTGGGGTCCTTCCCCACCCATGCCCCCTTGCAGGTGCCCACCTCCCCTGCCAGTCTGAGACTGTGCTGGGGTCACCCCCAGGAGCAGGTCCCCCATCCCATGGGCTGGCCCCACGGCAGACACCCCCATCCCAAAGTTCATGCCATGCAGCCCTCACAGACCCTTCTGGAGCGGGACAGGGCACCCCACGGCAAGGGAGCTCGCACAGGTTTGAGGATGTGGAGCCGGGTGTCTGCGGGAACACAGGAGCAAGGAGGTGGCAGGAGGATTTGAGGGCCCCCAAGCACGGAGCTGGAGAGGGTCACCCAGGATCGTCACCACTCCCCCTCTCCCTGGTCTGGGGGACACCTGGCCGGGGTGGCAGCGCCAGCAGAGCGCGATGGGCCGGCACCCGGTAGGCTCCGCGGGGACCCTCGATGCCGGGCAGCTGCCACCTG
>VXBZ01007986.1:29861-86491 GCA_013399135.1 Heliornis fulica | reverse complement strand
ACGAGACTGAAATAGAAAAAGTACACGGTCAAAGTGTCCTTGAAAAAGCAGAAGTCAGAGCCAAGCATGTAAACAGGATGGAGAAGGCGCCACTAAGTCTGGCTTGTTAACCACAAGAATGCTTATCTTAGTTGATTGACATCTGTACAAACTAGCCAATAAGGAGCTTGACTTTTGCAATATGTAATGAGCTCATTAATGCACTTATATAATCACAGTTGTGGTAAGCAATAAACGAGTTTTGCAGAGGGCAACTAGGTGTCTGCTTACTCCCTTCTCCGACACTAGTTAGCCGGTAATGCTCAGCAGGACTTTGTGCCTCAGCCTGCCCCTACCCAGTGAAATGCTGCACACTTAGATACTGAGCACGTATATCCATATAGCACACATTTGCTTTGGTACAGCTGGATGCAGAAACCCTGCACTAATGCAGTATGTTTAGTCTTTAACTAAACAACTTAGAATGTTGTAAAGTTCTCTGAAGTTTCCCTCGTCGTTTGGTGAGACATTTGTCTCAGGGAAGACAGCAGGGGGAGATTCAACATACCATATTCTTTCTCCAAACTGAAGTGGCAAAAGTAAATACTTTTTCAGGTTATGAGCTGGACAGCATTCATGAATCTTGTGATCCTGTAGAAGCTGTAAGGAAATCTGAAGCAATATTTATTGGTAAGTTTAACTTCTCCCTGATGAGGGTTTGTGTAGGACGCTGGCTTGCTCCTGCTCAGAACTGGCACTGTAGAAACAGCAGTGAAAAAGTTGTGTCTAGCAATTATTAGAAAGTACAGAAAACAGTACTTTAATTGGAAACACTAGGACCCTGTATTAGTGGGAGGGAGGGATTTATTATGGAACTTTGTCCCCAGCAAGTTTCAAATTATTCATCCTTTAGTATTAAAAAATGATCATCACAGCTGCATCATCATTTTATCAAGTCTAAGAAGATTTAGGGCTACTATGCTCAAACTAAGCAGAGTCCTGTTAGCATGTTCCTGGGTTTCAGAATAGTGTCCAGTTAAACAGCCAGCATCAGTCTTACAATGAGTAGTTGGGGCCTGAGCCCAGAGCCTGACCAATGACCATTCTTCTGAAGCTTCTGTTTTTACTGTTGCTCAGAACAGGATACTATCCTGAATAGAGCTTAGAAATCATGGAGCCTGCTGATTCTGTAAGGGCTTCCATTAGAAATGGTGGTGAAAGCATGTTAAGTAAGCTGGACTGTCTTTCTGCAGGAGGTGGGAACACATTCCGTCTCCTGAAAGCTCTCTATGACAACAGTCTGATACAAGAGATCAGGAAAAGAGTTCTTGAGGTAAAAACTACAGGACTCAGTCCAAGTCTAGATGATGGGATCTCATGTATAAGTTTTGTTTTTTTATTTAGCCAAATCTAAGTTGATTCTACATCTTTAATGACCTTGGGTACCTCCTTGACCTTGAATTGACAGGCATGAATGCCGCTGAGCCCTTCCAGTCAGCAGCCCCATTCTGGTGAATCTCTTAGGGCAAAGATATGCCATCCATGGAGGTGAACAGAAGCAAGGTGTTGCCCCAGCAATGGGGACCTGCAAGCTACAGGTCGATGCAAGCACAGTATGTTTGAAAAGCCCAGCTGCCAAGAAGAAAGGTTAGCTAGGCTGTCTTTAAATACAGAAATCCAATGCTTGTTGTGGGCAGAAAAGCCAGACAACATACAAGTCCCAGTGAAGTCTAGATAGCCAACCCAGTTTGGCTACATTGCACCAGTTCTCTCAAGACAGCTTCCTTTACAAATTGTTCAGCATTATCCATATGCTTGCATGTTTGTGTGGAATCCTTCCCTATGCAGTGTAGTACGTAGTACTATCTCCACCGTAGTAATACCTAAACTAACATTAAACTAGCTGGTTGTGGAAAGCTGATGCTGTGACAACACTGTACTTGGCTTCCAGTGGTCTACTCTTCTCAGAAGCTAGTTAAAAGCTAATCCTGTAACTACAGTGTAGCCAGGTCTCTCCTCTCTTAATAGAAAAGTCCAGTATATGCACTGGACTTACAAGCTGTCTGTAGTGAAGGAGTCAGTGTTGGGAGTACAGGACATTCAACAGCTAGTTCTCTGACAATCACGACATATACAAAATACTGCCTGCCTCAAAACCTGGACTCTTGTTCTGTCTTTCACATTTAAAGTTAGCAGTGAGATGAGCTAGAGGAACCAAGTCTGATCTGACTGCTGAGTTTGATAGAAGATGCTATAAAATGCAGTTCCTGGTTTTGATATGGAAAACTAATCATTGCTTTTGTCTTTCAGGATGGGATTCCTTACATGGGATCCAGCGCAGGAACTAATGTTGCTACCATCAGCATCAATACTACCAACGACATGCCAATTGTTTATCCACCGTCCCTGCAGGCCCTAGGTTTAGTTCCTTTTAATATTAACCCCCACTACCTGGACCCAGATGCTAAAAGCACTCACATGGGTGTAAGTAAAATGTGCCAGAGTTAACACAGCAACGAGGGTGCAGAGGTGTCAGGGCAGCGTGGATGACCTGCAGGGCCTTACAAAGCTGTAGAATGTCCAATAGCTGCTGCCTAGAGCAGTTGGAAATGCCAGTGAGACAGTAAAATTTTACTCCTTCCTAAAGCTTTTCTTTGAGTGGGAAGAGGATTGGCAACTATTACTGAAATGGAACAAAGTGTTTTTCACAAGCAGCAGCTTTGCAATGTCTGAAATACTGTTGCTTCATACCTGGTATGGAATGGGGCTGGGGGTGTGTGTGAGGAGAGAGAAATTTTAAATGTTAAGATGCAACACACAGTTTCTGTGAAGTCCTGCCACAGTCTGCCTTCTCTGTTGCTTGAGAAGACCTACCTTAAATATCTAAAGGTTTGAAGGAGCCATCAGAACAGGGAGATCTTGAGATGGCATGCAAACCCGCTGTGTAAGAAAACAGGCACTAGTGTCCCTGCTGAGAGCACAGCCTGTAATGCCCAGTACTGAACAAGCACGTACTGGCACAGCTGAAAGCAAGCACAAACAATGGCATCTCCAGAGTATGGAGGAGCTGTTTCCTCAGGTAATGATTTTTGCAGCGCATCTTTTAACAGGCAAATACTTTCCTCCTTATAATCAAAATCTCTTGTTGGTTAGAGGAAGTATTAAGAATTAGGGGAAAACCAAAGAGATGGAGGGTTAGGGTATGAATGTAAATGAAGTTGAAGGTACTTATTTAATCAGCTTGTCACTAGATAAGCAGGCAGTCTTTTCCCTATAAATACCTTCTGCTATTTCTCTGTGAGGAGGCTGGAAGCTCTCTGCTCTGTTCCTGCGTTTCCTTACCAACAAATCCTTCTGGTTTAACTACTGTTGCTCAGTTCAGCAGAAAACCCTTGGGAGACATGGTAGAGCTGTTTATAGAAGAAAATTCTTCAGTGTGATACCTACTCAAGGACAAACAAGCAGATTTTTAATCAGTGGAAACCCATGTTTCACTACCTACCCTCTTTCATAAAGGTAGCATCTGAGGCATTTGCTTACAGCAACTTCCTCAGTGCTCTTGTTCTGAGGGTGAACACAAAGAAATAGCATTAAAAAGTGTGGAAATAAGTTTTAAGGCTTTTCAGGGTTGGGATTATGTGATCTGTTAGATCAACCTACAGCAATTGCTGATAGTGATGAAGTGTGAAATACATAGCTATTAAAAGTCAATCCTGCTCCTTCCTTCAATACATTTCTAATGAAAGCATTCTGTTTGAGGGGAAGCAGAATGCTTGCTTTGTTTCATGTTATGAAACTACTTAATATCACAGTGCTTGGATAGCTCCAAGTCCTACCTTACTGCCTGGGCAGCCAACTCTGCACTCATTATTGCAGGAGACAAGAGAAGAAAGAATTCGTCAGTATCATGAAGAACCCGACACCCCTCCAGTTCTGGTGAGTTGTAGTTCCCAGTCAGGAAGCTTATGGCTGTGTCATGGAAAACATTTAAAACACATGCTTGTTATTTGCAGGGGGTCCCCTACCCCACAAGCCTCACAGAACTGGGGCATGGAAGGTTATAGTCTTGCTAAGAGCATCAGCTTTGGATTTCGCTCACTTGCAGAAGACAGGGTAGAAGAAACTAAAAGCATTCTGCCTATTACATGCTTGGAGCCCAGTTGCTCTGATCAGGCAGCTCTGATCGTTCCAGTCACTGACCACCAGCTGTACGTTGTAGCTGAGGTGCGTGCAGATTGTAAGATAACGCTCCTCAATATTTTTGCAGATATGAACTTTAAATTTTGGTATAAACTCTGTAGATTCCTGAATTTGCTCTTTCAGTAGTATGTTTGCAATTACAGCATGTTTATCTGGGAAAGCAGGACCTCTGGGCTTCCTGTCCCTGTGCTTGAAAATAACATTGAATGTTTGCACCGACATTAGGGCTTGCGGGAAGGTGCGATGCTGCTAGTGGAAGGAGACAAAGCCACCTTGCAAGGAGTGACAGGAGCACGTCTGTTTTTGAGGTAAGTGCTTCATTTAACTGGATGTCCTCCTTCAGACAGAAATGAAGAGATACTTCTATTAGACCCCTAGCACATGATGCCTGTCCCCCATATCAGAAGTTACTTAATCCTTTCCTTTCTCTTTGGAGAAAACATGAGTATTGCCTTACATTCCAAAGGAGCAGGCAGTATGACAGCACTCTGGAGGATGTCTAACTTACCTGCAAGTGCTATGGCATTACATCCACTGATGCTTATGTGTCCACACTATAGTTACTGTTCACAGAAAAAGCCCCAGCAGTGGGCTCTTTTTCCAAAGCCCAGGGGAATGGCAGTTTGGCCCTAGTGCAGTAAACTCCAGAACAAGAGAAATCAATGTCTTCAGTCATATGAACACTGTTAAGTAATCTAATATATATGTCCCGTGATGTAGGCAAGGAAGGGAGGCAAAACTCTGCTTGTTATGAATGATACCTTATTCTGTGCCTTGTAACAGATGGAAGCACAGTAATCCTAGCTCCTCTTAAAGCTCACAGCCTGGTTTGTCTTGTTTACAGGGGTAAGAAACCAACTGAACATGAGCCTGGAACAGATTTCAGTTTCCTCCTGATTGACAGTAATCTCTCGAACCTGTAGCCTTGCATATTCTTCAGCAAGAGTCACTATATGGGAAGACAATAAGGAAGAAGGAAATACATGCTTCCAGCCCCACATGGTGGGTGAAGAACCTTAGCTTTAGAAAGAAAGATAAATACGCATTAGAGGACTCTTCACCACCATAGTTCATGTCTAGGACACATCTTACCAGCAAAAAGACAACTTTTATTGCAATACCTGAATAATCATAGCTATTCTTGGTCTGAAAATGTCTGTGTATTTGTCTGTCTGCTCTGATTCCTTCCCTATTGAAAAGAAAGTTACTTTAACACATTTAAGACAGGATACAGAATCAGCTGTTCCTGCTGCCTACCTTTACCTGCTAAATGAAAGAATTGATCATTCAATGTATTCCCACACTATTAGTTTCATTTTTGTGATATTAATAAAGGAAAAAGTTATGCATTCAATTACTTTTATTTGCTTCAGACTCATTAAATATATACAATGCTAATTATGTACAAAAGAGTGCATGTTAAAAATTATCAGGTTACAAACTTGCAAATCCTAGAAAAGTGCAAAAATTTAAAACATCTTTCACCATGCTGTACAGAAAAAAATCCATCATTAGCCAATATACACACTCTTACAACATACTGATCAAAACAAAATAAGACATAACAGTATACTCTTAAAGCACCCAGAAGGGAAAAAGATATTGCACAGAAGACTGACAGCAAGTTCATTACAGAGCATGAAGGCTCATTTTTAAAGTGGGTATTTCCAACACTCCTCAGACCTAACATTTAACTCTTTAAAAAGGCGTTATTTGGCATTTAAAACTCCATTTGTAATCACATAATTGCACAATCTATAAGAATTACCAGAAGATATGGTTAATTGGTGCTGTAAGGCTTTTACTTCCACTCCCTCATTAGCTTTAGTGAAGATTCATCAAGCAAACTGAGTAGCATCGCAGCTTCCATCAAACCACAGACTAAAGGGAGGTAAGTCTTAGAAGCAGCATTTCTCTAATCTTACATCAAGCTGCTTGTGCATAGTGAAGAGTGGGATCAGAGCACGTACCGCAAGTTTTCCTTGATTCCCACCCCCCTCACACCTACAACTGACTAAAGCCATACTGTCAGGTGCAAGACTAAGTTGATTTAAAACAGTTACTTCAAGGCCAAAAAACTATGGCTTCCTTGAGGAAAATACTGGATAGATAGGAAGCTAAATAAACAAGCGGCCTCTGTGCTATATATGTCTGAATGTTTTATATTTCAATCTCTAAACAATTTAGCAGCTTTAAACCAGAATCTGTACTGACAATCATGCTCCTGGGACAGAAGATGTGTTATGAAATTGTGTCTGTGCAGAGTGTAATTGCAGACCTAAGCTCTGGAAATAGCTGCCAAATTTCCCAAGTCCAGTAGCTGAAAACAGAAAGAACCACACAACTGGAGAAACTCTTCTGAAGTGAAACACCTATTTTGTCTACTCCATTTGGGCAAACAGTAATTAAAAGATAGACACACCGGCTTCTTCCACAGATGCACAGCAAAAAGGTGAATTAAAACTGAACAAAGGGTACCTTTGATTAAACGCTACAAGGAGTTCCTCACATAAGGGGTGTTCAAGACTGCAGTAAGATGAATACACTTGACTCAAATTGTGCCGAGCATGCTATGCTGCCACTCAGATGCATTCTCAGGCATCTGATGATTGTAATAGCAGAAAAGGGAACAATACTATTTTACTATTTGTTTCTTTTTAACTGCAGTAACGTTTCAGAAAACCACTGCTTCATCTAAAAGTATGTGCTGACAAGGGCAATTCCTAATAGTGAGTGATTGGCTCCTTGGGATGGAAGGAAAGATATCTTCCAAACACCTCGAGTCAAACATTGTGATACAATGAACTCACATGCATTTGACTCCACAAAAATAATTTCTTTTTCTCTCTCCAAAGGAGAGAACTAACAGCTGTCATGTTTACAGCTGAAACCAACATTTTTTTTTCCATCAAAAAGCATAAAAAGCCCATTCTAGAAAGCACTAGAAGCACACACTTGAATTTCCACCAAATTAAATCTCACCCAATGTAGTACTTTCACCTAACTATTTATTAGATCAGGGCTTATTTGCACATCAGGGTATATATTTATATGCACTTTTTTTTTTCTCAAAGAATTATTTGAAGGGAGGTAGGTGGGTGGAGGGGAATAAATCACAGCACCTAACCTCAGCATCTAACCCAGCCAAAAAGGTATCTTACACAGTGGAGAGAGGAGTGCCTTCCAATGACAATACAGAGCAAGAATCTACACAGATTCTTAATGCAGGAGCAGGACTCCAACCTCCTCTACTCCCCTCCCTAGCCGTAAAGCTCCCTCCCATACCATAATCTCTAGAGATACACATTTTCAATTAAATACACATAGACAGCAAAAGCTTTCTGTAAAGCATTTGGTTGCTGTATATATATTTTTCTAGTGACTGTTAGTTGAGACTTGCAGAAGAAACAGGGAGGAGGGAGATATGGTCTAAGGAAGTGAGGTATACAGTTCCTATTGAGAGTTAAAAGACCTATCTAATCATTGTGCATTACCAATAAATTAATCACTCCTACAGGGTTATCTTAAAGCAAATTGATGCAGGACCATTACCAGTCTCAGAATTTTTACAGTGCAGAAACTTAGCTCTTTGCACTTCATTTAAAGGACAGAGAAATACAACCTCAAAGATGATCCTTATAAAGCAGTCAATCAACTAGACTACTTAAAGCCTGTGAAGACTTTGTTAAACATGTTTTGTGATAATATGCATGATCTAAGGTATACCAAAGAAAAAAGCTTATTTATACTGATGTTGCAAATTATCAAAATAATTGTGATAGACAGGTGTTATAGGTTTTTTTTTTGCTTTTGGTTTTTTTTTTTTTTTTCTGGGTCTGTTTTTAATCAAGCAGGCTTCCTAAAACATAATTTCCACAATGTGTATTAACCATCAGATGAAGCACAGTTAAGATTTGGGTTACTATTTTGTGCTGGTGTTGGCAGAATACAAGGATGATAGAGGATGTGCTTTCTAGGTATCTATCCTATGAGTGAGTATTACATAACAAGTATACTGACACAATAAATCATGTGAGTCAGATGCTAATTTGAACAACAAACATTCTACATTCTGAATGCTCATATAGTACAAAAACCACACAGACTAGGTGAGATTCTTCACTATAAACAAAAGGACAAATGAAAATACTATCTAGAATAAGTAAATTGATAATGAGAAATCCAACAAAGATTTTACTTGAAATAAAGAAGAGATGTCTTCTAAAAACTATTCTTTGGTATGTAAGTTCAAAACTGTGCTAGGGAGAAGTTACTCAATACCGCTAACTACTTGATCTCATTTACATACAGGTACCAAAAGAGAACCAGTTTTCGGTTTGTTATATATATATATATATGTATGTATATTTACACTCCTACTTAGTTACTCAGCTTCAAAGGTAACCATATCTTAAACTTTGATAAATATCATAAGGGCTGTTCCACAAATTGAATATAAGATACCATCAAGCAGATCTTGATGAATGTAGTGTATGAAACAATGGTTACTTAAGACTTGTTGATTCTGAATTCCTAATCAGAAATCTTTCATCTCACAGCTTTACTTTTTACACTTAAAAAGCAAGCAAAAAAAAACCCTTCAAAACCAAAGAAGAATCTTACTTCACCAACAGCATGTGAAAAACAAAATGTGATCCTAAGTTTTATCGACTTGAGGAAATCAGTTCCTTAATTCACAGTGCACTGCATAGCAGACTGCAATCCAACCAACCTAAAGCGCTGACCAGAAAAATATTTTTCTATTTTAGAAGACTTATACAAGTTAGAACTGAAAGAACTAACATACCAGTTAATGCTCACACTTATTTGTGTCTTTTATTTAAAGCTGGTTTCAGATAAATCTAAAGTGCAGACCTGCAAGCCTACCGGGGCCTGTCCAGAGGTACTCTGGTAAGAACTCGAAGCATGTGATGGTGTATACCTCCCATCCTCAAGGACCAGAGATCAAAAGGCAAGGATGTTTCCATTCTACATGCAGCACAAAGCATCTCTGAGCTCACCTGGATCCCCTCCTCACCCTGATCCTGCTTTGTGCAGAGCACAAACCAACCTCAATTTTGGGAGCCCAAGAACTGTCCCCATTTAAACTTGTCACAGGCATTTGTGAAGATCACCTACTGTTTGCGATGCACTGAAAGAATGGTATTCAAATGTCAAAGCTCTTCACCACAAACTATTTCATCCCAGTTATTGCAACTATGTTATATTTTACTTAAACTGACACAGCATATTCAGTGTTCTTTAATATTGGAAATACTAAAAACATTAACTCAACTGATGTATAAACATTCCTAACCCACAGTAGGATTTTTTCAAACCTCTTGCAAATCCCTCTGTGCAAGTGACAAAAACTGTGCTGTCATGAAATACTACAACACTTCTCCTCAATTTTTCCACTTGATTGTGCTAACCTGAAACACTATAATTTCCTGATCCTTCTCCGGCAAGTAAACACTTAATCTCATACATCCATTTAACGGAACATATATGCTTACTTATAAAAGCCATCAAGCCAATGCCCCAAACTAATTCTGTTTTCAACATGAAATTCTCACATTCTCAGCAGAAATTCTTCAAACTACTCTTGAAAGAGCTCCCCTGAAATCCTTTCTTAATGAAGTTATTAATGACAAACATACTTCACGTTCGCATATACATACTTAATACCTGAAGACTATCCTTAGTACTCTCACTGGATAAATCATTTAAGATACTAATTTTTCACTTCTCTAACTTTTGAAAACTGAGGGAAATAGCTCTTATTTTCTCCTAACTTTCCAGATGATCCAGTTTGTCACAGTGATTAGAGTATTGCAACTATGCATAGACCCACTTGTTCATTAGTTAGATTTATTATTTCATTTACAAAAATTAAGAAAAAGCAACACAACCTTCTTTACAAAGCACACTGACCAGTCATTAGAAGGATTTCCTTCCACCCTCAGTAAATAAATTGAGGAGGAGAAACAGAACTGGTAAAGATTATCCTTTTGCAGGGTAAGGAGGTATTAATATTTCTGCAAAGTTAATAAATATTGTGCTAAAAGTTACTGAAATGAGATTATGCATTATGGAGTTCTTCAGGTAGTTCAAGTGCTCCCCAGCCACGGGGAATTTCTGATAATATTTTTAGGAGGTATCACACACATTCATTTCCATAAATAAATAAAAATAACAAGAAAAGCGATGGTAGAGGGAAGAGAAGGGGAGCCAAAAGGGAACATGCTAGTCAACAACTGCTTATAGCTCTGCCTTACATCTACATTCCCCTTACCTCACAGTATTTTCTCCTTTTAATAGACATACATACATGTATATACATATATACACACACAAACACACACACATGCACACATACCTTCACCTGCAGATCAAAAAATTAATATTTTTCCCTCAGCAGCAGGCTTCTCCAACAGTGTGGGGTTTATAATTTAAATCATTAACATTATAAAACTTTAAGAACAATGGGAAAACATACACTCTACCATCATTGTGTATCACTAAACCAAAAAAAAATCAGTAATGGTTTCTCCAAAATTGAGCATACAATCAATAATTTTGTTGGATGTAGCACACAAGGATCTGATAATTTCTTTCCTCAGGTCCTAAACGCATGTTGAAAATGGATACACTGTCTGTTTCCTTGCTTGTTTTTACAGGAAAAAAAAAACCATCGCTAATAACTGTTTTGGTGAACACCAAGCCAAGAAACAAACAGGTGCTACTTAATTAAGTTGCGTTGCAATATTGTTGAAATGATTTTGCAGTGGAAGTTTATCTTTTGTTTGTAGGAGTTGCCTTACTAATAAAGCAGATTGATCTTTGACCAATACAGATACTGCTTCTTCCTCTCTACTTCTTTGAGATACTTAATATATTACAGGAGTTCTTGGTGTATGTCTCAGTCTACTTAACAATATAAATAATTTTCAGCAGCAAGTATTTACTACCTCCTTCAGCTCCTTCAACTCCTTTGAAGTTATTCATGCCTGTATTGTAAATAATTTCTGATAACTGAGTAGTGCAATATAGAACTTCCTTGCAGAGCAGCCTAAAACTGGAACTACACAAAAGAAGATA
This sequence comes from Heliornis fulica, assembly GCA_013399135.1. Taxonomy (NCBI): domain Eukaryota; kingdom Metazoa; phylum Chordata; class Aves; order Gruiformes; family Heliornithidae; genus Heliornis; species Heliornis fulica. The sequence continues at coordinate 75,211 of VXBZ01007986.1, read as the reverse complement.
GCAATAGCCATTTACAGGAACAAACTGCAATAAATCCTTCATTGGGCTAAAAACCATACTGAACAGGTCATAACTGCCAGCTATCCCAATTCCAAATGTGACCACTGCAACTGCCAGAACTCAATTTACTGCTGGGTAATTACAACACTGTCAAAGTGAAGCCAAATATCTTTTTTTTTTTTTTNTGTTTTTGATCAAGGAGCATCTGGCTCTATTCAGGTTTAAATCAAATGCTACTTATCTCAAATTCAATTAGAAGGCTTGGGTTTAGAGGTGGGATGGGAGTTGGGTTGTTTGGGTTTCTTCAAACCTGTTTTTCTGAAACACCATTTTAGCAGCTATTTAGAGAGGGATTCAGCTGTGAGGAGTCGCCAGAGTTAAGGAAACTATGCAAGCCAACTACCTGGCATGAGTACATATGCTTATTACTATACCTCTACCATATGTCCTTCTTCCACAGACTTAATAACAGAGCCCCTGAAAGCTGAGATATAAGTTTAAAGTGACCAAAAGGTTAAAGGTGTTTCTGGAATCCATGAGAGAAGGTAGAAGCAGCAATCACTTGGAATCTTGAGTGTTATATTCAGTCTCTCCTGATGAAATCTGGCTGAGCCGTTTGCTTGATCCCCACAGCTTTCGGGAAAGCTGACCTGAGCGCATCTGTTTAAAAGTAATTCAGAGAAACAAAAGGAGGGGGAAGGGATAAGGTGGATAAATTAAAAAGGAATTCAGACACTGATTCTGATGAAATGCAGACACTACAATGTACCACATAAACAAAATTACACCAACGAAATCTATTGGAAAAAAAACCCAAAAGTAACATGTAGGGATGATTCTTGGGACTGACAAAATACGACAGACAGTACACTAATCAGTCATCTTTGTTCTTCAACAGTTAAAGGGATATTGCCAAGTGTTGTGTACTTAATACTTAACCTACTTCAAAGAGCTTAGAAACAGTGTTTAGATTGCTATTTTGATAGGAAGGAAAGCAAAAGAGGTGAATGTCAAGCAAAAGTAAACCAAATTAGAAGAAAGGACATTTTATTTTAGAGATTTCAAACAGAAATTGCTGGAAGTAAAAAGGAAAGGATAGCCAAAATGCAAGGCAGTGATAGCAGAATGAAGGAAAGAGAAATGTTCTCTTCTATTGTCAAACTTACAGTCTTCCAAAGATCCTGGGTGAAGTGCTCAGAGTAAAATTTAAGCCAGAAATAATTCACGCTAACTACTCCATACGTGAAGATAGATAAAGCAACCGCTAGCCATATTAAATCCAGCTTCTGCTAGGGTTTGCAATTTGACAACAGTTTGTAAGAAACTATTTTCATTTACCCCTTAAATACAAGGTTTATGATTGGCCAGTAGCGATCAGCCTGGCAGCCGAGTGGATTACGAAACCCTGCACAGCATGATAAACAATATGCACGCCTAAACAGCACAAATTGGAGGCCAGCTCCCAGCAGTCAGTACTACCACTTCTGCATGCTTAAGAACTGTACCCTCACGGCAGCAGTGTTCTAGAAAGGCACAGTACTGACACGGATTAATGCTGACAGGTGATACCCTCCCCCCCACCCCGACTTCTGCAACATCCTGAACGCTATGTATTGTTAAAAATACAAACCCATTTATTACACTTTGTACCGGACACTGTCAGTGCAGAGACACTAAAGGCCAATCTTAATACCAAGCAGTGTTTCACTTTATACACAGTAAGAGTCAGTCTCTCCATCCTACGTGTCAGCATCACCAACAAGACTCAGAACTACAATAGTGTCTTCTGTATAAAGATTAAATGCTAGTAGTTAATATATTCCTTCCAAACCACAAATAAATCAATCAACAAATAAATGCTCCACATACAGATGCTTTTCAAATATATTGATTAATGCCATTATAGAAAGCTAGAAAATCTGGGACATAAGGAACAACATTATGTTTGTTGTTTGGTATTTGGTGGGGTTTGGGTTTTTTTTTGTTGTTTTTTGTTTTGTTTTGTTTTGTTTTTATCTACGTATGTGGGTATTAAGCTTTCAACCTTCTGAATTCTAATCAGAAAATCCTGACAAAAATAAAAGCAGAATGCCTCTACATTTGTGATACTTTCTCCATAGTTAGAAAAATAGATGTGATTTAAAATGGGTGAAAAAAGGAAACAAAAAGCCTTCAGATACATACATTTCAGCCTACAAAAGATCTTTTCTATGGAATAGGAAGCTTAGAAATGACAGTAACTTGAATACTGCTGTTACAACAAATGTTTAACAACATCGTAAGCAGCTCTTTGTCAATTCTGCAGTAGGAAAAAAACCTCTCCAACTGGAAGTTATTGGAAACCTCCCCTCCCCCTCCCCACTGATGCAAGCAAAATTAGGCTACCATTGTGTGAAGCCTGGTAAAAATATTAAACTATGTAACATTTTAAAATACTGGCAAATAAAGTCACTCTGTTTTCACAATTAAAATATAAAATTAAGAAACACTTTTCTGGCATTAAATGAAGGTCATGCAAAAGTGATAATCACATTTTCAAATAAATACACTGCAGCACAACAGAGACTGGGTTATAAAGAGAAGCAGGTTTACACTAACTCAAGTTGTCATGAAGAGATGTACTTAAAGCAAAACCTGTGTTTTGCACAAGAAAAATTGTGCACAGTTATTTGACAGATGGATGCTCTGTATTTGATATTGCATATGCAGTACCAACAAGTTTGTATTCACATACGGAGCACAGAGCATACTGGGAGCCTACGCAAGTGATCCTTTGTGCATTGCAATTAGAGACTCTGAACAGGAAGAAGTAATAGTTCCTCCCCCCACCAATGCCAGTTAATGCATGTTAAAATATATCTGACAAACAGTAAAAACTAAAGTAGCTTGCTGTCTTTTGTATGCAGTTTTCTTCTGGAAAATTTTTTCATCAAGAAGAGGCTGAGAACACTATCCTGTTCACAAAAGGTTAGCTACTATGACTGCTTATTCAGGTGTGAGTGATAAAGTCTGGAAGTTAGTCCAGCTGAGCTTCCCATCTGCGATCCCTATATACCTTTGATTCTTAATGAGAAATTTCAGTAGAGCAGTCTCAAAAGTTATTTCTTTCCCACTGAAAACTGAAACTTGCTCTTAAATTTACCCTGCCATAGAGGAGACCTCTTGCTCAACTGGAAAGCAGAAATCAGTGAGCTTCCCACTGTTCGGTAGATAAAGTTCTTGATGGTGGGTTTTACCTCTGCTGGCTTGCCAACACCAACGATAATCAACTTGCCGTCCTCTAAGCCAACAAGGATGTGGCTATACTCTTTGGTGACAGAAATACAGTGAATCGGCAGTCGCATGGCTAAGGGAGAGATGCTCAGACTCAGGCTGAAAGGAACAAAAATCAACAGAGAAAGCACATCATGTGTTTGTTTGCACTTATGGCAAAGAACCATACCATATCTGAAATTGTTGTCCACAGGATGCTCTATAAAACACAGTTTCTCAAGGGCACAGTTTGCATTTTCAGTTATTGTAAGCTCCTAAGGAACAATGTAATTGTATACCAGAACAGAGCTCCAATAACCAGGAAGTGCATGGACGGGCAAAGCAATAAAATAAAGACATTTGCACTGAAGAACAGTGGCAGTAGTCCCACAACTGCTTTAAGAGACAAAGATCAGTCCCATCCGGAGGAGAAATGGAGTTCTATAGAATGGAGCGGTAAGTGGAGTTTGAAATTCAGTGCAGAACTACACAAGGCTTGATCCTGAAATTGCTGAGCTCCCAGTGACAATTAGATACAATTAAATTAGAAAGCCTGCAGATCTCTGACACAGCTCTTGCTAGATTCTGTCAGTTCTAGGTCTATAATTGTGAAAAATGAGAGAAGAAAGGGGTCTCCCATTCTTTACCATGCGACCTCTTTAGCCATATAACACAGCATCACAGAATATTAGGAGACGGAAGAGACCTCAAAAGATCACTAAGTCCAACCCATCCCTGCCCAAGCAGGATCATTTAGAGTAGATCATACAGTAACACATCCAGATTGGTCTTGAATGTCTCCAAAGAAGGAGACTCCACAACCTCTCTGGGCAGCCTGTTCCAGTAATCCATCACCCATATAGTGAAAAAGTTCCTCCTTACAGTAAGATGGAACTTTCTATGTTCCTGTTTGGAACCAATTTCCCTTGATATGGCCTCCTATTTTTCTTTTCTCCCCATCTTTGCTCCTCCCAAAAGAGATTCTTTCAGGAACACTCTAAAAACTGCTACGTAGAGCACCAAGTGAAGTCCATGTTACACAACCATTTCTCAGTAAAAACTTATATTTGCATATCAGTAACAACCTGCTGATGAGGATACATTACCTGTAGAGATCCCGTATGGAAAGAAATCCCTGTAAGCTGCCCATCACTATGTACTCGCCAGTCACACACATATCTGACACTTCCTCCTTCAGAGTTTCAGAACCCAAATATTTTCCATTGACAGAATAGAGATGTAATGCATTCTTATCCTGAACAGATCAAAAATAAATCCATCACAGAGGACTAGATTAAGAGTACAGTATTATTTGTCATCTTTTCTCTCCCCACCTTCCCAATGAAGTTATCATGCCTTATAAACAATAAATTTCTCTTCCAAGAAATTTTTCATACCCACAGAAACTGTAACAGCTCTACCCTTATTAAAGGAACTACACAGCTATTCAATAGACAAAGCTACACTGTGACCATTATAGATCTCTCTCCAAGAAACTCTCCAGGAACTTGTTTCTCTTAGCTTCCCATTTCAAGCAGCTCTCCCAGGACAATTCATTAGTACGTGTTTGGAAAATGTTATGAAACATTACATCTCTGATTTATCTTTTAATCAAATTTCACTCAAATTGTCTGGTAAAAATAAAGAAACAGACACAGCACACTCCAAAAGCCTACTTTTGGAAGTAAGTGTAAAGTTAGGTACATTTACATTTAAAGTCTTCAGCAAAAGAAACAGAGATATTCCATGAGCCTAAGTACCTTAAGAGTAGTCTTTCCTTCTATGCTGGTGTGGACTACTATGTGGCCTTCCCAGGACACAGCCAGATTGGGAACAGTTAGCAGGAGAGAACTCTCACAAGGTGGTCGTAAAGTCCTCACGTACTGACCTTTCCGAATAGTGCGGACAATAACAGTCCCATCCTGCAGCGACCAAATGTAGTAAGTTGTTACCAGGCAGGTAAGTTACCAGAACACAGAGAAAGAGTATTTAAATACCAAGAGAAATTTCTAAAAACACATAAATCCTTAACTGTAGATCAAAACTCCTGAGCATTAGGAACTCCACGCAAAGAAGCCTTCACTTTGAGGCATATACATGTCATACTACAGACATACAAAAGAACCCAAATGTAAACAGGACAAGAGGGGAAGGACAGGCAATAAATCAGCCATTTCAAGGTCACATCTACAAGTATTATGTGCAGTACAGAGTCAGAGTTCATCAGCCTTGCAGTCTAGTGCAGTAATGTAAAGCATAAGTAAGCTATAGAGAAATGTCACAGTTAAGGAAGTAGGGAAGAAAATGTCAGAATTGTTTCTATGAACATCTACAAATAAGTCCACACACATTAAAGCTCATTTGTGCAGAATAACACAACATGGTAGCTGAGGCCTATGCTGTGCAGAGCAGTTTGAGACAGACTAATTTAATCAGGCTGCAAGGGAGATTGCACAGATTTTCCTGATGTGCACGGCTGAAGGTAACAAATTGTGAAATAGCCATGTTTTTCATATTATTCTTAATCAGCTTCAAATATGCTCTGTGGTTTAAGTAGAGAGGAGGGAAAAAAGGGAAAAGTATGAGGATGCTTACCCTGGATCCTGATACAGCCATATCCAGCTCAGTGCTGATGCCAACACTCCAAACTTCATCAGTATGCCCATAGAGGATCTGTAATGGCTTAGGTGCCAGGCCTACAGGCACTCCTCCCTGAGAGTAACAAAAAGTGCAATGACACATTCTCTTGCAGCTGAAGGACAAACAAAAAATAAGTTTCTGGTATCTTCGATATAATTTGTGAGAGATGTATATTTGACATAGGCCAAAACCAAAGGCTTAACTCATCCATTCCAATTTTCAGTGTACTGCCTTTTATGTTGGCAGCCCTATTTACTGAAATCCCAGGAGTTAATGAGCATGCAGTTACTGCAGGTGTGAAACAGTTACTTAGCTGACTTGTTTTTATCCCTTCAGATGTCCAGGTGTGTACGGACCACAGTGAGCAGTCCTAACATGAGTTGCTCACCCATCCATCCAACCACTTTTTCACCTTGTGTCTGGGCTTGTTCAGTTCTTACAGTTTACCCTGGAATCACACACTATCTAACAGTCAAGCTCAAAGAAGCTGAAAGCATTTCTGTTCCATTTCTTCAGGAAAAGTAAGGAAATAATGCTTCTTGGTACCTACCAGTAGTACCATATGCAAAGGAAACCTTGCAATAATGGTCAGTAAAAATAGTAATTTTCCCAGATGACTGTAGGGTGGCAAAACTCTGTACTTTTTCCAGTAAGTATACAGTCAGCATACACAGACCTATTCTCAAACCAGTTCTAAGGCAAGACCCGTGCTTAGAGAGAAGGTACAGTGAGTAGTTCTGCAGAGGACTCTTTATTCTCATCTCTGACAGAACTTGACTGCTAACCAAGCCCTGAAAGCCTGAAACATGCAGGCACGCAGAACAAGTGTCAAAATACAGCGCTGGGAAAGAAGGCAACAATGGAGAGCAAACAAATAGAATGTACTTGCATGCAGTCCATTGCTGCTCTTTTGTGAAGACCATGATCAAACTCTCACAAGAATAATTTACAGTACATATGATATCATTTACATATCCATTACATTAAAAAAGCAAACACCCTTAAAGATCTTAGGAAAAAGTAATTCTAAACAAAGTTAATCTCCTGAGGATGACTTATTTAGCTCACTGAAAAAATAAAGAGATTAAAAACCATCCAACATTTATCCTCACTTGAGACCAAAAAACCACACTGTTGCACTGTGGGTCACACCTTTCTGACCATGCAACACTGGTACAAAGTATTGTAAAAAAAATTGTAAATACTCCCACCATAAAGTCAACAAAACCACATGCAGTTATGCACCACTGAACTGGTTTGATATGCTGACTTCAGTTTACTGATAACAGGGCAGCCTGATCAAATGTACTGTCCATACCATGATGACAGCTTGCCCTGCAGTTAATCCTACATGTGCATCTGTAATGCAGCAACTGGAAACAAACATTTCAAGTGCATAAGAATGGAAATGGCTTCACATTTTGAGCAAAAGTACATACATGCATCACATGAGTACTTTCATTTCATGGAAGCACAAGACCAATATTAATTCTAAAATGCTAGTGCAAATCCAGGTAACAGACTAGTGATGTCTTTGCTCACACCTCATCTAGTTTAAAATGTAACTACTAGGGTGAACAGCAGCCTAGAAATGTAAAAACGTAAAAATGCTCAACTATAAATATTGTTCTGATTCCATAAGTCTTCAGCAGTGTCTCTCATATTCTTCCATCTGCTGAATGAGGGACAGTATTTACCTGTCCTGAAAAGAAGTGCCTCTAAAATGCTCTACTTTGGCTATATGGTAACTAATGTGTATACTGAATATTTCAAATGCTGAAGACAATGGGAGTTATCAAAATTACTAAGATAATTTTAGTTAACTATCTTTCCTTAAAGCCTGAAAGAAAGCAAATCAATAAACCATCACAGCAAACCAGAGAAACACAAAATAAGCCATTCAGAAACTGCTTCTCAGAGCATGCCTAATTAACTTACCTGGTGAACTATTTGCCATATCATACAGGTAGTGTCTCTGGAGCCTGAAATTAAATGAATTCCACAGTAATCTATGGCCAAGCAGGTCACAATATCTAGATAAAGAAAAAAAAACCCCAAACATAGGAAGTTATCACATAGGTATTGAACACTAATTTCCCACAGAGCAACAATGTGCGTGCAAAATGCCAACAGCGTGTTCTGATCTGCAGTCAGCATGAAAAGTTCCACTGTGGTAATGGGTGATGAGAGTGTATTAAACAATGAAGTCATTGTACAGTAAGGTACACCGACCTGACTTCACCAGCTTTCCTACCTAAAAAGAGTAGTCAAGCCTTATTTTGAAAGTACATTAAACTATCACTACAATGCCACCACCACCACACCCCACACACACTCCCCTCCATTTTAAAGAATTTACATATAATTGTGGTCAAGTATTCTGTTCCTAGGCCACCATTTCTTTGTAACTGCTATGCTGGTCTGCCCAAGTCCCACTAGCTATAACTCTTTCCAAAAAGACCAGATGTCAAGGTACAATACACACAACTTTTCATTTCAAAATGTAAAGTTACTAACCCATGTGCCGAATGTGCTGTCCAATCAGCTTGCCTTTTGTAAGAGATGTCACTCTGATGCTATTGTCCCAGTGTCCTCCACTAAAGAGCAGTTTTGCATCATGGGAAACAACAAACAACTTAGAGGTGATCTCCAGCCCTGGTGCAAAAGGACCACTCACGTTGCGTTGTGTTCTGTAGGCAGAAGATGAGCAGTTAAGAGTAACCTCATTTCAAACAACATGTTTTGCACTTCTTATATCCTTAAAAATTACTAAGACATTCCATCTTTAGAAGAGGCTAAATCTAAAACAAACCTCTCACTGCTGTCAGTCAGTCCATTATATAATTTGATTCTGTATGGATAACTCATGTACCTACTAAGTGTTTAAGTAAAAAGGAATCTTATAAAAACCAAAGTAATGAAACCAAACACTACAGTGTAAGAAAATATGAAGACTGCTCAGCTTGCATTCCAAGATTATTTCACTATGATTAATCATTATTAAAAAAATTAGAATTTGGTCTAACAGTGAAGAACCTTGAAATGCCTCTTCCTCCCTGCTAGAACAGTATTACAGAGAACATTCCTGAACATAAGGAGATGCATTCTTAGGTAAAAACTCAGCCAATGAAACTGTACAATCAACTGACTGTTGAATATTTATTACTGCAGATGCATTCATCTGCACCTCTCCTCATCATTTGCTTACTTGGGATTTGTCACTGTGGTATCTTTGATGAACGTAAAATAGTTGGAGATATTTTTATCATAAGGTAGCCAACCATGAGTTCCAATAATGCAGTTCAGGCTTGCTGTCACCTAGAAAAGTTTGATCGAAAAGTCAGCGAAATCCAGAGGTGTATTTTCTGCTTGCCTTTCACAGTAAAGGAGCTTGCTTAAAATCCAGCATAGATTTCTTGAGAATTTAGGTAAAAGCACACAGACCCTTCCCCTCCACCAAGTTAAAAAATATATTTAACTTGTAGTTGACATTGACTAGAGGCACACATTTGAACAGGAAGAGTTAAGAAGTGTTTACAAGCTGTATAACAAAAGTACCCCTAGTTGACTGCAGTCCAAGAACAGTATTGACACATACAACTCACCAGGATTTCTGGGCTTCCCTGAGAAATGAAGGAACGTGACTGATTCCTGGGGACAATAGCTTTGACAATGGGCACACCATCACTGATTCCCTAAGAGAAAGGACATGTTTTGGTCTCATTACATCTAAGAGCTAAAGGACAAATTCAGAACCTGTAAAGAGAAAGACCTGAAGCCTCAGGAATCCAGGTTGGATTGTACCGTACTCTTAAGGCACTGGTGGTATACACCAGCTCAGTTCACACAGGCATGCTTTCTTTCAGAAATGAAACCCCTGTCTCTGTCCTGAATCAGTGAGTGTAACTTCTGAGTTCAGTGAGTCTTCTGATACCACCACTGCCGTTCTTAGTTTTCTTGGTGTGGTGGGTAATTCAAACACCCACCACACAACTTAGGGGATTCAACCTCTATAAAGCTAACTAAAAAGACAGAGCTGATACTATGCACATTGCATTTAAAAATATTTTCTTTAAATAGGAAGCAAGTTTATTTCCATCTACATTGTGAACTTTTGTTTCAAGTATATCAGAAGTTTCAGAACTAATTCAGAAATTGTTTAAAGTAACACATCTACTACCTCTATAAAGAATGACTTCAGTTCAGTGAGGTGCTGGAAGAGGTTCAGAGTAGAGGTATCACTTTTAGTCAGTCTTTGCACTACCTCTTCCGCTGACAGCCTTTGAGGATGGGGTTCCTGGGAGACAGTATTTAAAGGAATATCAAATTAGCCTAATTTATCAATTTTTTTCAACTAGCATAAGATACTCAGAATCTTATTTGCCATAGATGAGAAAACAGACTCTTAAGCACCAGATTTTCCTTCTTAAAGAAAATAAATTTCTTTTGAAAATGGTATGCTAAATTTCCACCAGTGTGACCTTTAGAAATGGTAATGTGGCAAAGACTGAACATCCCTAACATTACAAACCATTACCTTACAAATGACTAACTTTTTTTCAAAAGCCCTTTATAACTCAGTTGTATTTAACCAGAAAGGTCTGACAAAGAGGGAACAAAGAGCATTACCTTTAAGAGCTGACAGGGAGTTTGCCCAAAATTGTTTATCATCCCTTCTAAAGCTTTCCTTTCTTTCTCATCTGTTAAAGCATCCAAATCCACGGCCCCTGGATCACAATCAGAAACAGCAGGGTAGAAGAAAGGAGAAAGAACGTAATTCAGAAAAGTTACTGAGAAAGCAGTATGGTCAACAAATGTTGTAAAACTTAATTGCAGCATTATCATCCCTTACCCCAGAAAAACCCCCAGACAATACCTCTATATAAAATTTAGGAATGGAAGCGTATCGGTAAAATGCAAGAATTGCAGGCTTTTGATTTAACAGATGAATTTAATATACTTGATGCATGCAATAAGTTACACACAAAAGCCAGCCAATATTCAGCTTTGGAATTAACAGACTAGCATTTGTCTTCAGTATTGGATGTTTTTAAGCAACTTCCCTTAACTCCTAAATCACAAACAGCCTCTTCCCACGACAGCTTTTAAGAAAATAAAGAAACAAAATACAAACAACTAAAACAACCACCCCCTTCAAAAAAACCCAAACTATTAACATTTCACATTCACAAATAATAATAAAACAATCAAATATTCTCATTATTTTGAGTTACAAGTTATACTGCCATATTTCATCCACACTTCTTTTGTCTTACCATATGCTATCTCATGGCATGCTCACAAATCAAGTGTTTTCTGTCTAATACTAAGCCCAGAAGTAGATGACAATGACAAGTGTGCATACTGCTTTGTACCTTCATAAGTACAGTAATAGAATACATTCAGTGCCTCCACTGCAGCTGGTCCCCTCTGCTTGTAGCCAAAAATCAAATCTATCCATTCATGAAGATGAGCTGAAACATACTCAGATTCCTAGAAGGAAGAAATGCTCTTGTAAGGATGAAAGTTTCACAGCCCCCCTTCTTGAGGTATTTATCATCTTAAGTGAAAAATACAGGGTTATGTATGCTCCTAGTTTAGGAGTTAAATACCACCATATAAGGCAGAGGCATATGGATATCCACGTGTGTGAAGGACAGTAACTGCCAGGTAAAAGGGGAAAATTAATACAGTGAAGCGGCACATCTAGACATTAAAATGCAACAGCGTTAAGGTTTTTTTGCATAAACCCAGCTAATTCTGCATTTTATTTTCTAGGGCAGCAAACTCCCCAATAACTCGCAGTATCTTCAGGGTCTTTCCTTTTTTGAGCATTTTACTGACATGCATAGTGTTTTTAACTCAAAGTCCTAGTTAAAAGTTTATTTGTAACCACAAATAAACTAGGACTAGTTTATTTGTGGTTACAAATAGGACTAGTTTAAACTAGGACTAGTTTATTTGTTTAGTTTAGTTTAATTTGTTTACTAGTTTATTTGTGGTTACAAATAAACTAGTAAACAAATTTACACACAAAAGTTTATTTGTGGTTACAAATAAACTAGGACTAGTTTATTTGTAACTACAGCTCCAGTTTGAATGTAGTACCATCATTTTACACTTCTGCCACAGGGACAAGTGTAGGTATACTTTCTTCATCATTACTTCACACATCAATATGACCTTACCAGTGCCTTCCTGTGTTTATAAATGAAGTCTTCTGGGGAGTGGGCCCATTTGGGGAGAACAACATCATTTACCACCTCTTTGGATATCTGAAGTTGACCTAAGTTAAACCCTAGTGAATAATTCAAAGAATTTAAAGAGTTACTACAAAAGAGTTACTACAAAATTATTATCAATAAAATTTCTCAATAAAAACACCCCAACAACTTATTTTCCCAAAGGAAGGATACTGGAAAATTAGGTTAATCATAAGAAAAGAAACACTATGATTGAATTTTTAAATGATTGTAGAATCAAAGCTTTCATGAAGTGCTAGATACCACCAGCATTCTTTTAAAACAGTTCACTGAAATGACCTTTGAAAATGTGACTTGGATGTTTCCAATTTATCTGAGTAGATTGTAGCTAGCAAACTGAATTGGCAGCAGCACAAACATACAAAGCCATTGTTAAATTGTGTAATAGAGAAACAATTCCCTGTGCAATAAATGTGAACTAAAAAACATTTTAAACAACATTTAGAATACCGTTCAACAGAACTGGTGTCTACATTAAACAGTTTGAAGCCAGCAAGATGATTAAAGTAATTTCTACAAGAACACTATAAAGCTTAAATAAGAAGTGTTCCAGAGAATTCACAAATGATTGTAACAATTCTTCTCTGAAGAGTACAAGAATTTCTATGAGAAAATTCCGAGTTGTCTGTTTACCATTTTGATTCTCCAGGAACTCTGGGAAATAGAAGAACTCTGGGATAAGTTCCTTGACATCATTGGGGTTGTCCATAAGTGCCTGCCAGGTAGCAGGAATAGAGTGGAACTGCCTGTCAGCACAGTCGAATCTGTGAATCAGAACACTCAGGGTTAGTTGGAAGTTGGAAGGGACCTCAAAAGATCATCTAGTCCAATTCTCCCACCTGAGCAGGATCACCTGGATCAGGTCACACAGGAACACATCCAGATTGGCCTTGAATGTCCCAGAGCAGGAGACTCCACAACCTCTCTGGGCAGCCTGTTCCAGTGATCTGTCACTCTCACAGTGAAACGGTTTTTCCTTACATTCACATGGAACTTCCTATGCTCCAGCTTGGACCCATTGCCCCTTGTCCTACCACTGCCCATCACTCCAAAGAGCATGGATCCATCCTCCTGACACTCACCCTTTACTTATTAATAAACATTAATGAGGTCACCCCTCAGTCTCGTCTTCTTCCAAGCTGAAGAGACCCAGCTCCCTCAGCCTGTCCTCATAAGGAAGATGTTCCACTCCATCATCTTGGTGGCCTTGCACTGGACTCTTTCAAGGAGTTGTGTGTCCTTCTGGAACTGAGGGGCCCAGAACTGGACACAATGTTCCAGTTGAGGTCTCACCAGGGCAGAAGAGAGGGGAAGGAGGACCTTTCTTAACCTAGTAGCCACCCCCCTTCTAATACACCCCAGGATGCCATTGGCCTCAGAAAAATGATAAGGCGGGGGGGAGGGGGAATAAAGGTGCTGCTTACTTGCTCACAGCATACCTGCCACTTTGAAGTTGTATATGAAGTGTTGTGAAAGGTTCTACCCGAATGAGATAATGCATGACACCAGCAGCATTTGAGTAATGTGTCCCATAGTGAAATTTGTCAATTATCCCAAGGGGGTCCTCAAAATTTTCATATCTATAAAAAAAAAGTAACAGATTATAAATATAACTGAACACTACAGCTGTAAACTATGCTTAATGGAGGTAAGGATACAAAAAGAAACCTTCACAACAATCTGTAAGAGAAAAAAAAATACACTGAGTTGTATTAAACATGAGGATTCCAATTCTGACTTAGAAAGTCCCTGAGCAAAAGACTGCTGAAACGCACACCAGAAGAACCTTATACCCTTCCCCTAGGCAACTGCTCTCAGAAACAGGATAAACAGGCCTGATTTAGCATGACTTTATATACCAGACAACAGCCTCTCATCACTAAGCTGAATATTTATTATTGAAGGGACTTGAGACAGTATTCTGCAATATTAAAAAAAAATAAAAAAAGCAAAGCTTGTGTGACTATGTCAGGATGTAAACCAGAGATTTAACACTTATGTTTATCTCCTTTTTCACAGGCAAACTCACTGTGTCGTTATCTGGCTCAGATATTCTGTCACAAGGCCAGTAAGAAAAATTAAGTTAAACATACTAGAGAATGATTTTCTTTAAAGTCAGTGATAGAGGCTAATCATTCAAAGACAATCTCCACGTTCCATCCAAGTTTTCAGAAGAAAGCTGGTTTTGGAGAATGCCTGGCAAGTGCCATCTGGTACGACAGTTCACTCACTCGCCACATTAGCAAAAAAGGATCACTACACCAATGTGTGGGTGTATTTGTCATTTCTAGCTACAGAGGAATTTTATTTCAAAGGTAATACATGAAAACAAGAGCAGGAAGTACAGATTTGGGATCGATGCTACCTCTCAGCACCAGCTGCTCAACTCATCAGTATGATTTCACATTCCTTATCTTGAAGCACGCGTGACATAGCATGTCTCTTCAAGCTGCTGGGCCATTAAATTAAGTGTTTCTACAGAATTTAAGTTTTTTATCTCCATATCCTAGAAACAACTGAGAATTTACCACAGTAAGTTTTGTCCATTTGGTGCTGTATGAGCTAGTTAATCTGAATGCATCAGGAACAACAAATCAACAACATTCACAAATTCATCTGGGATGTTATCACAGAAGCTTTTAAAGATTTAACTGGTGCAACTTTGTTTTTAAAAATGGCTCAGCAAAGATGAAGAAATGTAACTAAGTGGTCAGATACTTACCTCTCTTTCACAGTCTTAGAATTCTTTTCATTTACCACCCCTATGGGTTTGGACAGATCCCTAAAGACTGCAGGATTATTCAGGTCCAGTTCTTCTGAAGTATAATCTCGCAAAACCCAAGGAAACTAAAAGAAAAGTCAAACATCAAGTTTAGATTAGAAATTTATTTTTCTAAATGAAAATAATACATATCTAGCAAAAAAAAATTTTTTTTAATTACCACAGGATATTGAGCAAGATCGTTGTAGGTTCGTCCTGCCATTGTGTTCAGCTGAATAAGGTAGTCAAAGTTGGATATTTCTCTATTCACCCATTTCTGCAGGACAAAACCAGATACAATTGAAGTCACTATATCAAAGATGCCACTATTGCAAATTACATGTCCAACCAGTATTTCTCTGCTAGAGGATAGTACTGGCATATGAAAGGCACAAGACTAAGAATGGTATGAAAGTTTTTCCTAATAGAGTTTATTTTCCTTTTTATTCAGTGACTATGCTATCCACATTTCATTGAAATTGATGGCTGAGTTGTCCCTGATTAATGCCAGTACAGTTTTAAATACAGGGCAGCATAATAAACCTGGAATAAAAAAAGGAGAAGAAAAACAAAAATGAAAACCAAAAATGAAAGCAAAAAATAAGGCAGGTGAACAGACCTTTGAAACCCATTAGGGCTCTAAGGCCAAAACTTAAAAATTGTTGTCCCATTGGTTAACAGTACAGGAATTCATAAACTAACATTATTCTTGTGTCTCTGCTCCACTGTTATATTTTAAACCAAAGAACAGACAGAGCTCAGTATCTGCTCTAATGAAACAGAGGCATTTCAGTACAATATTTTCTCTATGTAAATGCACAAGATGATAGTTTTTATAATTAGGGAAACAAATAAAATACCCGAAGTGTTTTCAATATTTTAAAATAGTAAAGTCTCCTCCCCCAGAGAAAACAGTAGTTTTGCCATAAAGAGAAGCTAAAAATACATTAATAAATGTATCCATATTTAGGGAAATACAGATATTCCTTTTATATCTATATTACCAATTTCCTTAAGACCTTATTACCTGCTTAGTCTTCACATGGCATTTATGGAAAGCCCCATCATGAAAACATAGGAGGGAAAATTATTTGACATAAAGTGAAAAGTTCCAAAACACACATTCAAGATCACGGACTAAAACCAGAAGTAAATCTGCTATGTATTTTTTCATTCCTGTGGGAACACTTGTCATAATCACATCAACAGAGCCCAGATCTACCCATTTATCTCACTAACAGTAAACACAAAACACAGCAATTCTAATAATACGCATCAGAAAGTTCAGGAGCCAGACCAAGGGTACATAACGTGGCTGTTGCCATCTAAACACCGAGAGGGGAGGAAGTAAAATCAGTAATCAAGGACCTTCTAGGACTCCTTCAAGAAGCAAAGCCATGCTCCAGACCATTTATACTGAGGTCTCGTACCTGCATCAAACCTGAAGCTTTAAAAAGTTCCTGCGGAGATCTAGTCCCAGAAATGTTTGGAGAACGCAGTGACAGTATTCTACTATAGACTTTGTTCCGTACCTGTTAAGAGATTAATAAATTTGTACCCATTAGCATTAATTAAAAATTTATTCTGGTTATTGAAGCTGACATGTGAACAACTTTTCTGCTATTTAAAATGTGAAATAAGTGCAACACAGTTAATTTGGCAACATTTCTATCGCTTGATGGATAAATTTTTCAGACATAGATAGGCATTACATCCTTCAGTTACAGGACATAAAGGTAACCTATGTTATGAAGTGAAGTGTGTGTGTGTGTGTGTGTGTGTGTGTGTGTGTGTGTGTGTGTGTAGCTGGTACACAGAAAATTATTTTCCAGAAGTATTCTAGGAAACAGACTTATGCTAATACAATTACACCCATGCTTTCCTTAAAAAATAAAAACAAACAGAAACCCCAAACCCAAAACTCTTGCACAGTTCACCGAAGAATTTTCAAGTTCACTAAACCTCAACCACGGAATATAGAAGTAGGAATGGTAAAATGGAGTCTCCTTTGCTTTGTGATTAATTTGCTCAGAATATTTAAAAACATGTGTGAGTTTCAATATATCTGGATTACTAATGATGTACTTTTAGTCAAATGATTGTTCTGAATGATTGAATTTGAACCTTGTGCTAACTATATACATCAAGGAAATTTAAGAAACCCGTACCTCCTTATTGAAGTTGAGGAAATAGTTGGTTTGATCTGTAAGGAAGATCTCCAAAGCTGACCTCCTCAGGTTGTACCGACGTAAATGTATCTCTCGAATTTGAGAAAGGTGCCATTTGAAATCAAAACCTAGCCCTAGGGAACAGCACTTTGATTATTGACTTGGAAGATGTGAAAACCATTTTCATATAAACATAACAGTATAATTTCCAATCATTCCACAGTAACTGCTAGAAGAGGCAAATTTTATATGTTCTTGCTTGGAAAATACTATTAACTGTGTTGATGGATTTTAGCTCCCACAATTAACTGCAGCTATTGTTCTCCTGAAAGAGTCAGCAGGAAATATCTAATGGAACTGCAGAATTTGTTTCTGATCAAATACACATTATAAACATATATAAAATATAACCCAAAACCCAAGCCCCTTTGCTTTCTAAAAAAGGCTCAAATAGAAGCTTTTACATTCAGAATTCCCAAAAGGCCATCTGCATGATTCTTGCCAGTTTTAGTCAATAACTATTAGTCAAATAGTTCACTCTTTCCATATTCAACTGTGTATATTCTATTAAAATTCAACAAAATAAGGTAGATGATTAATGTTTACATACTACTACTTAATTGTTACTTAATACTACTTTTTAATCAATGTATGAGTGAAACAGTATTTTCCAGGGAGATGCCATTTAAGTAGCAAATTAGAAATAATGACTTTTTTTTAGCCAACAAAATAAATTTTTTAACAAGTGTATTTTAAGAAATACTGAGAATAGTGACTCAATTTAACAGCTGAGAAAGTACAGTTACAGATTCTTGATTCTGAAGGGGTCAGCCAGTCACTGACCACTAAATACAATATTAAAGTGTAACTTGACTCTTCATAATTTGTTTGACACGCAAAAAAAAAAATCAAACTCAGTCTACTGAAAATGAACTACTGAACTGCTCAGAATAGACATGTCGTAGAAAGACATACTGATCTTGCTCACCTTCTTCTTTTTCAATGCTACCATCAAAGAAATAGATGTGCTGGGTAGTGATCTCCAGCCTGCCAGGTATCACATCAATTACTGTAATGAGTTCACAGTCTTCAGACAATATTAGCTTTTCTTTCTGACTTTGCTCATCCTTCTCATCCCTACAAAAATTCCACAAAGTGTTACAGGGTTGGGTAGATTACAGTTTCTTAGGTACTTGGTAAGAGTATAGTTCAGAAAATTAAATTTGCACAGCGTTAAAAGAACAACATAACTAATTACATGAAGCTATTTCTGTCAGCAGTCTTGATGTTTCAGACTAGACTACCAAACACCACTTCATAGCATTGTTCCTTCAGGCTACATATTTCAGTCTCAGGCATAATGGACTTGATCCCCAGTGTATGAAAACACGAGTCTGCACTTCGCTTTCATATTTAATTACTAGGTGCTTATATTTTCTGGCACAGGGAAGAGCTGAGTCCCGGTTCACATGATTAAAGTTATTGTCTGAAGTATCTTAAGTAATAGTTGCTCAGAAGCCTAGAGATACAACATATCAAACAAGCATTCAATAACCTTTAAGGTACAAGAAAATGCATCAGTATCACTAAGTGCCACATCATAACTGGATTTCAACAGCACAGGCACACACCTCCAGTTACAGGAGTGAAGATTTGGTATCTCCCTCTATCCTTTCCTTCCTCCCCACTTCCTTTTTCTTTAGTCATATAAGTGACAGAAAGGAAGCACAGCAGCTCTTCTCTCCAGAATGCTCTTAAAAAGAGAGGACTCTGTAGCCGATTAATGCCAACCAACCAAACGTCCATACCACTCAGCTGATGGTACAGGGAATGGCCCTAGCATCTGTGGACAAGACCATGCCCTTACAGGGCAGCCCACCTCTTCATCCTGCTGGGCAGGGGGGTTGAACTAGATGATCTTTCGAGGTCTCTTCCAACTCCTGATATTCTGTGATTCTGTGATTGAGAATTATAGCCAATGTACGTAGTAGAAAAGCCTCAACAATTTATGTAGCTTCAGCTTCACACCAACTGTGAGCAGCAAGTCACTAACAGATCCTCACAAACATCTGCTCTGCCTTCTTTTCCTTGGGGCTCTTTAGGTCTCATTGTTGACAATAAATCCAACAGCAATTTTTCTGTTGTTCAAAGCTACCACAAAGCCCTGGGTTGGACTCTTAAGCCCAAAGAGAGGGAAGCTTTATATGCTAATCAACTCCAAAGCTGTTTCTCACTTCTTATCCCTAGCACACAAATTAAATTAATTGCTCTATTCTGCTATACTTACAAATTAGAATTGGCTGCTGTGTCTTCTTCTGGTAGTTCAAGAATATCATCTTCCAAGTCACTCACTTTCACTTGCTTCACTACCTCCAGCAGCAGAGACTCACTAGAGGGCTGTGTCTGGTGTACACCTGTCAAAGACACTTCAACTCAGATTTTATTTGCTACAACACTTTTAGAAAGTTTAAGTACTGAGTGTATCTTCCATAAAATGCTAGTTTTAACTGAGTAAGAAGCAACCATACTTCTTAAATACTTTTGGGGGCAATCAGAGGATTAAAGATACTCCCTGGACTACATGGAAATATATATATAATATTAGATTATAACAGTATAAAGGGAAGACATAAATGCATTACAAAAATTTAAACTGAATTCTGATATGGATATCTCAGAGTACTTCACAGTTTTCTGCCAGACACTGTTAGAGCATGCAGATTCATGGAAATACACTGCACTTGGTTTTTGCTTGCCTGGCTTTACAACATTGGTATGAGTCTGTTTGAGTCTTGATATCCAAGACACCTAACAACAGTTTCCACCACTAACCTGGCACACTCATAACAAAGGGCTCCATATCCACACATTTTAATCATAAGATTTAAAAGGTTTTAAGAAACTAGCACCTCCTTACTCTGATTCCACCATATCCTTTTCTTGAAGGAATAATCTTATGCAAGAAATCTATGTGACTGCTTATTTTAAAACAAAGGAGTTATTTAACCTTTTTTTTGGCAACAAAAATACACACTTCGATGAACAAAGAGAAATGAATTCTACTCAGAAGGAAGACACTGTTTGAGGTCTAACCTCTGCTCATAAGTTACACATTTTATTTTATAGGAAGTTAAAAAATTATAAAGATATAAATATGTATCATACACAGATTCTTAAATACAAAAGTGTGCATCTTTCTTCAGTAAATAATGAGGAATATCAAGCGAAATAGCAAATACAACATTACCTAAGTTATCTCTCAGGTCACTAGCATCCTGATGAGAGCTGAAGTTGTAATTCTGCACCAGTTTCAGTCTCATACGTGAAAAATTTTCTACGTTTGAAAGTTTCCAGTGAATAGGATGGTGCTTCCTAGGAAAACAAGAATATTCATAACAATAGTTAGAAGACTGTAAAGACCAAAATGAATGGACTGGTTATAAAAAAGTACATACGCAATTAAAGAAATACTGGTCAATAACTTGTACATTGTAAAACAATATTAAAATGAAATTTATTGCTTTTATATTAAAAAAAAATCTTCACCCAGAAGTTCCCCAAAAGCTAAGGCAGGAAATGTATTATTTTAAGCTGAAATTAGAGTTTAATGAATAAAAACGTGGGGTCTTTATCAACAAGTCTATTCTCTTTTTTCCAAGGGAACCACTAATCCCTAGGATCTCTCAAGACATTTTTAAGGTCATTGATATCTTATTTTTATTTGTAACTTGGCAAGAAAATCTAGGATCCAGATAACCAACTCAGCGTTACACTTCTAGCTTTGCAATTTGATAATTACATGCAGAAAACACTATAAAATGTGCATTTAGTATTAACTGCACATCTCAAGAGTGGTCACCAGTCCATGTGACAAGTTTCAAACCATGTGAAAGTCAGTCAGTCCTGTGAGCAAATTCCCTTTAAGCAACACATACAGTTTGGGTTAAGAACTTCACTCTTACATTTCAGACCAAGGACCACGTTCAGAGTGCAAGTAAAGCTGGGCTGCCCTCCACTGTCTCAAAGTAGCCGTGTGTTGACTATTCAGTTGCTTTAGCATACTGTTGTACCGCATATTTTCCTGTCGAGCCTTTCTGCTGAATGGTTCCACAAAATGCTCCTGAAAGATCATTAAAAATAAATCTAGCAAAGGAATAGCTCTTATCTTTGAAAGCAGTTTTGCAGCTTGCAATAATTATCATAAATTTTGGAGGAACAAGAGAGGCTTAGCAATTAAAACTTAAAAAAAACCTTTTAAAAAACTAATGCTTACAAGAGAAACTTTTTAAAGTATTATCAATGTTGAATACATCTGAAAGCAATTTTTCATCATCAGAACAGTGGACAGCATTGAAAATCCTATTATATCAGGCAGGATTTTTCGTTATATTCTGGTATTCTAGAATGCAACTCATACTATTCTTCCTTTAGCTAGCTGAATAAAAATGGATTTACTACAAAGATTCTTATTAAGATGAGAAGAGAAAGGAAGAGAAACGTAATTTAGCTATGAGATTTGCTGTAATTACCAGTTAATTCTCATGTTTAAACTGAATCTGGACTTTATATAGAAAGGTCAGTTCAGAAACAATGTTTCCACACATTATATAGGCACTGTTCACCATTTAAAATGTTTCTGATGTAGTGAAGTGGATTTAAAAAAATTAAAAATAAAAATAATGATAAAAATATCACACTGACTCATCACATAATGGAGAAGAGGTTTTAGTAATTCACAACATAAATCACAGTAAAGAAGATGCTGCTTATAGCAAAGCATAGTTCTAGTTTGCTGCACTGTGAGAACGGCCTACTGCCCTGAAATAGATTTTCTTGCAGATAAGACTGAAATAGAAAGAACACAATTTTAAAAAAAGCATGTCCTACAAAGTGTAAGCTTTTATCAGCAGTGTGACTACATAAAACGATCAACCTGCCTACAATCACCTGAACCGGAACACCCTGGAATTCAGTTTGAGAAACCTGCATTTATTCAAAACCTTACCTGAAACTTAAGCTTACTTTCTCCTCTGTCCCGGTCTCGCCTGTGCATGTTCACCATAAATGCTTCATAACAATCTTTCCAATAAATTGCCATCTGCTCTTTATCATGTCTGAATGAATTCTCTTCATACTGCTTCATATTTGGAATAATCTGGTTCCATCGAAACAAAGCAAAAAGCACAACATGACTTCTGAATGAGTTCCTCTGCTTCCACAGCAAAAAAGAGAGGGGGAAAAGGATACAAAACTAATTTACTACTTACATATTTGTCAATATAAACTTGCCACTCATCAGAGCTGCAGTATTCTTGAAAGTCCTCAAAGAAAGATGGGCTGCCATTAGTAGGCGGCAGTGAAGGGAGATGCAGGTTCATGAAGAGAAGTTCATAAATCTTGGATACCAATGTCCGAACAAGGGGAATCAGAAATGAGTAAGTTTCTGTCTTCTCTTCAATTGATCTACTTAAGATGCCTTCCAGTTTCCCCAAGAGGTAGCATGCTTCAGGCTGGCTCTCAATTAATTTAGTCTGAAGGAGAGTGTTTAGTTTGGCTGCTGCCATAGCACAGACCTATAGACAAACAAACAAATGAACACAATTCACTAAATAGTAATTTTGAACACCTATATTTTTGACACAGGGGTATGTACGTAATCCTGGCTACATCCCAGGTGGCCTGAAGACAAGAGGGCATCAAATATGGGGCACTGATCGCTTATTCCTCCTGTGATGACCAGAGTCATCAGCAACCTCTAAGTCACAGAGCTGCATTAATAGTCACATTCAAAAATTAACAATCCTGTCTTTACTGAAGGGCTCATATTCCAGGCATAGCTCTAAGAACGCTGTCCCAGTGTTGATTCAGCAGAACAGTCCAGGTTCATGTGCACTTAACGTATGTAAACCTGAAACTGTCAATAAATGTATTTTATGCTAGTAACAAAGTCACAATCAGAATCACTATCTTACTTGCCCTCTACCTCTTTTCTCATGCTCAGGAGGTACATATTGACAGGACTGTAGAAGTAAGTTTGTACCCCAGGAGCTGGACTTGATCCGAATGGGTCCCTTCCAATTAAATATATTCTGATTCTATCAGAATAATAATTTATCAACCAAGAGAATGTCCTCCCCATAGAAGGATGAAGGATAAAGACTGATGACTTCCATCAGTCTGCTCACTGCTGTGAGCAGCTCCCCCATAAATGGGGACAGTTAACAGTTGT
The DNA here is from genome assembly GCA_013399135.1 of Heliornis fulica. Lineage (NCBI taxonomy): Eukaryota > Metazoa > Chordata > Aves > Gruiformes > Heliornithidae > Heliornis > Heliornis fulica. The sequence goes on along the minus strand of VXBZ01007986.1, from coordinate 51,898 downwards.
GGACACACAGTACAACTTGAAAGCATTCGCAACAAACCTGTAAGTTATCTTGTGCAATGAATCCAAGGAGCAATTGGACTTGCAGCTGTGAAAGCTTGGTTGCTTCCGGGTCACCAGAGTACCAGACTGACAGACTATCCATGAGAGTCACTAGTTCTTCCAAGAGCTATTGGATAAACAGAAGATTTTCATGAAATAAAACAGCTACTCTAGCTGGAGACACAATAATTTCAAAGATGTGAAGAACAGTCTGTCTTCATAATAACTTCCCAAACCCAGAAAATAATCCAGAACACTGCAGTTAAACAGTAATTTGAAATAACTGCTGACTAAAAAAAAAGATCTATCGAGCCCAGCATGTTAAATGATGGATGCCCTCTGCATAAAGCCTAAAGGAGAGCGTAACATATATGCTTAGGGGTTTTTCTATAATTTAACTCCAGTGAATGCCATTTCCTTAGAAAAGTTAGAGCCTCTATGGACAGGATTATTAATAGCACAGATACCACACCAACTTGCAATTTCTGGGTTCAGTACATACATAAGATTTTATTTAATTCTTTTGCTTTCTATTTCTAAATGATTTAAGTGTGATGCTGGTATAATTTACCAACAGTAACAATATGCACCGTGCCCTGAAGGAAAACAAGGCTTCTTTCATAAATACCTCATTTGGTGAAATTTGTGAAACTTTAGGACAACTATTAATGTGTTTTAAAAATAATTAAATAAAAACAATCCAACTAAGGAGGCACTCCTTTCTGGCAGTATTTTGATACAAGAAGCAATACAAACCTTGTGAAATATATGCATGCACAAGGCAAACTGCACCTTTCACTATTCAGGCAAGTTTGTTTAAAAGTAATATACCTTGATGTATTCCCTAATGAATTATTTACATGTAAATTCATTCCTTTGTTAAGCCCCAGAGTCATATGAATGCTTGTGTGGCAGAAAAAGCTGTGCTCCTTAGCATATTACCATGCCATAAATTCTCCCTGGGCACAGGGGAAGATGTTTTATGAGAGTACTGTTACTCAAATTCAGAGCTGGCAATAAGCACAACTCTCATTACTCCAAAGCTTAGATCTCATTTCTAATTAGATTTTACAAAGCTAGATGACAAGAGAAGGCAAAGCTTTTACCAAGAAGAGACTTTTACAAAGGAAACAAAAAAATTTAGATCAAGCTATATTTACTGATAGGCATTTTGGAGAACAGCTTAGGAATCACTGTGTTGTTGACATTGTAATTTTTTTCCCCCTCAAAACAGTAGTCTTAAAAAAAGCCTTATTTTTTAAGGATTTATTGTGATATAGTGTTGGTTTCCGTCTAATAGCTTTACCTCCCCTTTAGTCATAAAAAAAAGGAAAAACAGTGAAAAAAGACATTGAAGGAAACAAGACCACTGTCATAAATTACATAAATGTTGAGACAAATTATGGATGTCTGCAACATAAATGTCAAGAAGGCTGGAGAAACTGCCAGATGATGGAAAGTTTCTTTACCTTACTATTTAGTGTCTGGTTATTTTCTTGATCAGACCTCGTGCTTATGAGTCTGATACATAAAATGGAGCTATTTGTGTGTGTGTGTGTGTGTGTGTGTGTGTGTGTGTGTGTATATATGTGTGTATATATATATATATACACACACACACACACACACACAAAGTCATGTTCAAACTCCAATACAGGTCAAAGCCCAGAAGTGACACTTCTCAGCTTGCAACTCAAAGCAGAGTCCTTTTTTTAGAACACACAGAGTGAACCATGCATGTTGATACGTGATGCAAAATCCGCTTAGGCTACAACTTACATTGTTTCATTAGCTCCTACACTTACTAAATATTTCTCCAATCTGAAGAGAATTTGATTTTCAATAAAGCATACCACTGCTAGGCCTTTTTAATGGTAAAATTAAAAACATTTCCTGTTTTAAGTATTTACGCTTTTTTATTCATTTAGGGACAATGTAATCCATTCCACTATAAACCCCTACTCTGTAATATCTATAGTTTAAAAAACAAATGCCTAGAAGTGATGATAGTATCCAAGGTGACACCTTTCATTGCTATTTCAGCCTATATACAGTAATTATTGTGCAATTAATTACAGTAATTACAGTAAAGCCATCCTGAGGTTACTGTACCTTTTCTGTCCATAAATTTGAATTAACAAGTCCTTCTGCCTGCAGAAAATCCTGTACAATTAGCAAGAGCTTGAAGGCATTTTCAGCATGTGTAGGAAGAGCTTTTGAATCTCTGTTATCAGTGACTGACCATTCTAACATCTTCTCCAGCAAGCTGCATGGAAAAAAAATACCAGAGTAACTATTGCACATCTTAGGTATAAGTGGCTTTTAAAAAAATCCAATTAAGTATTTAATTGAATCTCTCAGTCTGTAGTTACATAGCTGCCGTCTTCTCTATAAGCCAATGAAGTAAAAGACTTTGGGCTGCTCAAGGAACCAGTAATTCAGTTTCAAAACCTTATGGTCACAAGACACTATTAAAAAAGTAGTGGGATATACTACTAACAGGATGTGAAGAGAGAGAGCAAAGCAAAATACATCCTGCTGGCAAACACCTGTCCATTCTCTGCTTCACTTTTTCCTCAAAAAGAACCCATCCTTGAATAGTACACTCACTTGAGTTTTATCTCATCAGAAGGTCTCAGCAACTCATTAGATACGCCCAGTTTGGTCAGTGCAGAAAAGACCTGTCCTCTCTCAATCCAAGCAGCATCATCAGATTTTTCAATACCCTTCCACGTGATACACAGTAAGATGTCTGTAAGTAACTGTATGAGTTCACTGTCACTCCCCTACAAAAGAAGAGAAATATTTACAGCCCCTGTAGTCTAGAAAACCTTCAAAATGTTTCTTATTCATCACAGTCCCTTTGCTTGCATGTTTCAGCATTCTTGAAAACTCTGCAGCATGCAGTCCAACTGCTAAATACATGAAAACACAAGGAGGCTGTGACTTGTTTGTATGTTGCAATATGTACTGACTTAACTTCTATATCATTATTTCAATCTGACCTTTAGGTACCCGTGATTTTTGTGCAGTAAGTCTGTGCCATGGCTCCTCAAAGATAAGGAGGAGAAAGGTTTATTTTTCTTTTTATTATTATTGATTTTTTTTTAAATAAAAGTTATTCCAGCTAGACACATTAAAAGAAGCAAGTACACCCTCTCACTATAAAAAACCTTTTCTCTTGGAAGGGCAGGGGGTGGGGAGGGGAGGGGAAAGAGGATAATACTTATCCATCAAGGATATGATTTTAAAAAAATGAAGAGGACTTGCATACATTCAGAGAAATTAACCACATAGCAAGTGAATTACTTACTCCTTGGTTTTCAAATAGAGATAGATCAGCAGTGAAGCCCATGTCATTTATAATGCCAGGCTGCCCAGAGAATGATTTTGTGGTCTCTACAGGTGATGGTGTGCTGGGCTGGCTATCTGTCATCTGATTCACAGCATCAGCCAATTCATAGGAATCAACACTGGACAGATCTAAACTCAGATGGGAAGGATTACTATGCCACAATTCTTCTCGGTCCTCCGACCTAAAAGACATCTCTGCTGCAGATGCATCTTCCAGTGGCAGAACAGAGAAATGAGCAGGGACATCCAGGGATTTGTTGTCATCTAGACTCCACTGATCAAACAGACCATTAACAGATGCAAAGCTGCCAGTTTTGTCTCCTGTATTATCAGGTAGGTGTTTTTGAAGCTCTTCAGCAGGAGGCTTTTTTTCTTCTTCCCTTGAGGAATCTGCTCTGTTCTCTTTAAAGCCAATCTGGACCTCTGAGTTTTCTTTCAGGAATAGTCTAATCAGTGTGTCCTGCCAGCCCAGTTGCTGAGAAATCTGTTGTGCTGCATCCGATTGGGAATGCAAAAGGTGCAAAACCTAAGGATAGGAGAAGATATCCAATGCCTACACATTAATTTTTGCTCACAACTGCATTCATACTAACAACTCAGACATTTTACTATCTTACAAGTTTTTCTCTTTTTCTTTTCAGAAAAAAGAAAGGCTTCTTCTTGTAAAAAAGCCACAATCAGTTGAATAGTAAACAAATAAGCCACGAAATTATTTTTCTTATTAGAAATATATCTAAAAAAAAATTCTCAGGAGTAGGGGAGAAACACTATCAAAATTGTCGAGCATACCTCACTCTTCTACAGTCATGCCTGCAAAAGCCCAACAAATCCTACTTAGCCACTAGTCTACAACAAAAATGTAGAACAGGAAGTATGCTTGTTTATGATCTACAAAATTTTAAGTAGTACAACGTTAATAGCTTGAGATATTGTTTTACTTTCCTCACTTTGAGAAACCTCAATAGACAGTACAGCGTCTCCGAGCTACATTCCAAACCAGCTCCAGTGACACATGCCAGCTGCAGAAAGTCACTACTTATTCCCTGCATTCACCACCACTCTTTTGAACTATAACATGTTCTAGCCAAATAACATAATAAGAATACAAATAAAACTTTGATCGTGGTCTTAGGCATGTTTGGAGAAAACTAAGTATTCTACTTGTAGAAAATACAAGCTATTTGAGAATCACTATAGAGGCTTTGATTTTTGTTTTTGTTTTTAAAAGGACTTCAAAATACACAGAATTCAACACTGTGACAGATGGGATTCATGTTTAACATAAAGCATTGAGAAAGAAAGGAGTACAACAAATACTGCCAGTGTCTCTCTCAAATAATAATTAAGATAACACACTGCAGAGCTTATGAACTTAAAGGACAGTATTACAGCTTTAAAGATGACAACTAACCTTTCTACAGATAACCACTCTCATGTTTACATCTGATTTATGTGCCAGGTGTACTACAGCTATGAGATCTTTATAATTCACAGCAGGATCTGTAGAGGAGACAAACACAAATTACATCACACCAGAGAATGTAACAGAAATGTATTAAAAACTGCTCTGGACATCACATCTACATCCAGGGTTAGTAAAGCCAGTTAGGCTTTAGAGAACTAAGAAAGTGTTAATTGAACCTAATGTGAACTTTGACAAGAAAAGCTCTGTGAGGTTACAGCTCTGGTTTTCCTGCACACAAAATACAAAGTATGTTTGCCACTGAGCAGCACAAATTAGCTAAAGCACATATTTACCCACAGTAGACATAACACTTGCTAATTACCTGCATAAAGAACTTGGTTAAGAAGGTTTCTAATAAAAGAAACAGTAACTGTTGATTCATTCAGCAGAAGCCCCAGTCCAGAGTATCCTACTTCTCTGAGTCTCATCCGGTGCTTGCTACGTTCATAAACTTTAGTACATTTCAGCATCTCTTCTACAATCTGCAAGAAAAAGTACACACAAATGCAAAATAAACACAAGGGAGCATCAAGAACTCAGACTTAACTGTTTATGATATAAGATGTTGGTTCACCATTTTTAAAATGTTTACTCTGTAATCCAACTCGAGATGGACTTCTATTTTTCCTTTTTAAAGATCCAATTACTTCAAGGGAACACTAATTACACTGTGTCTATGGCAGTAAACAATAACATCTAGACAATATTAACAGAAGAATAAAGTAAAACCTGGATGTTTAGTATCTTTGCAACTGTATATATTTCTGCAGTTAGACCACTGAAAAATATAAATTTATATATAAAGAACAATAATTCAATTCATTACCTTGAACACAAGTTCTCTAAGCCTGTCAGAGTATCTTTGATGCAATAAGAGAACATAAAGGATATCAGCATTTCCTGGTTCAAAAAGCAATAAAAAAAGCTGGTCTGGGGTTGGGCTGGAATGAAGCAGGCTGAAGAGAACTTCCAGAATTCCACAGAGCTACAGAAAGAAGACAACTAAGTTAATTCTCAGGCTTCGTGTTCTGTTTATGAAAAGTTTTCTTGGCTTTTGAATTTTACCCTTTGCTTGTTATTAAATAGATCTTTGCTTGCACTTACAAACAGACTTTTTGGACACATTTTCTCTGTATATAGACCACTTATCAAATAGTAATTGCAATTGCAAAGTAAGCTCAAGTTCTGTTGAATATCTACAAAATAGAAACTCCATCATCACAACTTCTGTTCAGTGGAAGTTGCTTGGTTTTGTAAACTAAGGGAACTTTTCTAATGGAAGTATGTGCTTTCTGACTTCTTTGGGAGTGTGTGTGTGTGGTGGGGGGGGAGAGGCAAAAATGTGGCCACCTGTCTCAACTACATCTAAACAGAACCACACATCAAGGACAGTGCTCACTGTCTGTATTTTTGTTCCGCCTTTCATTTAAGCACACAAGACAAGTTCTAAACACCAAGAAGCAAAACCGAAACCTGTACAGTTTCAACTATTAATTTATGCCATATTTGATACCTGCTCCTCTTCACTGGTGGCAGCTATGTATCCTACTATGCTCTGTATTTCTTCATGGGTTCCACCTTTGCTCAGAAAGTATTTGATCAGTCCATAGAGGGATGTCTCTATTGTTTTCAGGTCATCAGGAGCCAAATCACTGTCTTTACAGCCAGTCCTACACACCAACAGACAGGAAAAGCTACCTAAAGAAATTCTTCATGACTCATTAATAACAATTTGACTGCGCTATTTTTGTAATTTTTCATCTACCAAAATATGATGGCACAAGTTACCAACAATAGATCAGATTTGCCAAGTCTAGAAAATCCATGAAACATTAGACTTACGCTGAACTAAACACAGATCAAGATTTCAGTTTCCCCTCCCACGCTCTAAAGGGAAGTGCAAGGTCTCTAGCCAGTCTTCAATAGCATAACTACATTCATAAACAGATATAAACTACCGAGACTGAGTGGTGATTTTTTTAACATTCCTAAAAAAGACCCAATTCAAATTCTACAATGATATAAAAGAACTTAGTGATAAACACCCTCTCTTTTCATAATGGTAATGATCTATGACTTAATTCACATTGATAACAAGTCCTTCAATTTTGAAATTTTAGTGCTTTTTCCAAGCATTTCTAGTATTACCGACATAAATTTTATAAATTCCTATGATAAAAATTAAAGTAAAAAGTAGCAAGTCAAATAGGAAAAAAAAAGCCAACTTGAAAATTACATCAACCACCAAAAGCCAAACTTCAGTTTTATTTGTTTTCTCACCAGGCTGATGTGGAAAAATCCCAACATCCAGATACAATAAATGAGGAGTTAGAAGAAGTAAAACTCATACCCATAATAAATCCTGAGTGTGTCTAGAAGAAACTGCACACCATATTTCTTTCTGAACAGTCTTCTGCTGTCTTTGATGATTGTGGAAAGATATTGTATATGTCCTACAAAAGAAAGTTTTCTATTAGAACCTGGATAAAGATTAGGTCAAGTGAAGAGTACTGAGTCTTTGCAAAGTTGTCCAAGTAGCACAGCTCACCAATTCTGAATGGAAAGTCCCCACTGTTCCAGATACTGAAGTCAAAAAGTAAGTGTTGATACATCTGTTGCAAAAGCTGCACATTCTTTTCTACAGAGACTTGTTCTATCAACAACTGTACAGCCATCAGTACATTCACATCCATTAAGTTGCTTGGCACCTTAAAAAAAAAAATTGCTGTCAGCACTCAAAATATTGAATATGCTAAGAAACTTAAAAAAAAAAAAAAATCAAGATTCTACAGCATCGTCTACTTCCAGTAAAGCAATGCAAGAAACAAAACCAGTCTAGTTTGACTAATCATACAATACAGTATCTGTAACAAAAAACCAAAAACAAAAACAAAGCCAAAAACAAAGATAAAACGCTGTGCTTAAATTTGTACATCAAGAGCAACTCCTCACACCTTTTGCAGGGACACGAGAAAAGATGTACTAAAGAGTCCTTTGAAGACCCTTACATCCTGACCAAACTAAAAATATTTCCAAGTAGTCAGGACTTCATTAGTAACATTCATCACTAAAGGATATTTCTCACCTTCTGTAACAAGACACCTAGAGTGGCAACTCCATGGGAGTGAATGAGATTTTCTTGATTAACATGGTGTCTCTGAATAAAGTGTTTTATCATCAAGATGAAAGTTGCAACAACGTTCTTCTCCAAACGTGCTTCTGGAATACAGAATGACAGTAGCAAAAGCCTTATGTTTTTTCTGAGACCACTGCATAACAGGAGTAAAATTAAGTGTCTGTATTCCTCACTACTATCCTGAATTTGTCAAATCCTTTTCTGTTTGTTCCCTAGCTGTATCCTTTCTTTACATTTTTTTCCAGTGCACGTAGTCATTCCATGCCTCTTCAGGGCAAAGTGACCCCAGTTTTGACTCAAGCTACCTCACCCACCTGGCTACAGGTTATAGATACTGTTTTTTCAGTTAGAGTCTTTCACTTGTGCTGGCTGCAGTTACTCTCTCTGTGCAGTTGGCAACTGATACTTTCTAGCCATCATACACAAAGAACTGAGACGGGAAATTTTTTTCCCCATTTACTCCACCATTTCATGTTTGAAACAAACATGTTTTATCTCTTATGGTCTGATTTCCCTGGGGTTTCTGTTAAAGTCAAAGTTCATTCTCAATATTAACAGAATTAAAAAAAAAACCAAAAACAAAAAAAAACCCAACAATCTATTCTTGATGCTTCCTTTCCTCTAATATTAAAATCTGCTTCTGTGGAGGATGTAGACACGGAGTCTGAACACTTTCCTAAGAAAATAAAGTTTGTCTAAAGGCTAAACATTACTGTTTCGATGCTGCAAAGTCTTTGTGTGGCTGTCTGACACAGCATTCCAGTTGCAGGAAAGATTCTAAATACAATAATAAACAATAAAAAACAGTAAAAAAGCTTTCTGTTCAAGAAGACTTTTAAAATCAATCTCGAAAGTTATTGCAGTTCGTCTGTATTTTCCTACCTGACGCTTTTGTGGATGACAGTACCACCCAGTCTCCTTCTACAGGCGTTGCTAGTTCTGGAGCTAGAGCTTCCCCTTCAGACTTCTCCAGCATCTGCCCTCCAAGAGAACTGATCTGCTCCAGCAATGGAAACAGCACATTTATTCCACCAATACAGTTGATCATATCCTATCATGAAAAGGGAGGAAAAACATCACCATAAAGATATCCCTCTGAACTACATAACGTAAATTTACTCCAAATATGAGGAACCTTTCACATTCACAAATTAATCAGTGTATTTCACATGTCATTTTGAAGCTAGTTTGAAACAGTGTTTAACAACAGAGCTGTTTTAGACACTGCAATTACACACATGCCTTCTCTGTTTTGAAAGTGCATTTTTACATTTCCGTCCTCCTCCCTCCAAATAAGCATGGAAAACCAAAGTATACAAGTAATAGAAAGAATCTTCTGCTAAATATATTTGAAAAACAGGAAAAAAATGTTTTTCTGATTTCTAAGTTAATTGTAACAAGTAGTAAGAAAAGTTTATACACATCTGTGTTTTAATCATCTCAACAAGTTTTTAAATTCATAATTAATTCCTAAAATTAATATTTTTTTAAAGCAACTTTTCCCAGCCGTCAATTTGAATCCTCCTTTTAAGATTCAAGTATCCTAAGCCCCCTTTTTTCTGACTTCCTTACAAGCATGAGTAGCACAAAACCCAACATCCTAGAAGCCCATGTATTAACGTGAGATACCATTCTACCTTCCCAGTCACAAATGTTGGGGAGAAGTACAGAAAAATCATTCTTTTCTCCATCATGTTCTACTTTTCTAATTGTCTCTCTGCTTCATGTGTCTTTGTGATGCCCCCTTCTAGTCCACACAAGGTAAATTTAACAAAACAGAATAGTTAAATTAAGAAAGTGTTTTAAATTCACAAAATTTCTCATTGATGAAGATTTCTGTGTTTGTGAAGCAAGGCAAGATAGAGCACAGACCTACAGATTTTGGAAATAGAAATTTAAGTTGAAAAATTGAATTTGTCTGAATCACAAAACAGCAGTAACTGTAGCTCCTTCTAGGCTGTACCCATCTGCTCATGAGCCCCTCATCAGCTCGTGTTTTTTCCTCACACTAAACAGAAAGATCTCAAGAGGGTGCTAAACCCCATCATGCTCATTATTGAATGATTCTCCCAAAACCCGTACTCACAATATGCCTTCCCATAAAGCTAGAGATGCAAACACTCTCCAACCATCCCTCTTCCCTTTCAAACTATTCATGTTGTAGCAAAATAAACTAGCAAGTTTCTGAATTTTCTTAATACTAATCTCCAGAAGTCAGCACATACACAGTACAGCTCCAATGACATTTTCTTATTATTTAGTTTGCTAGTACAGTTGATTTATCACTGTTCAAAAAAAAAAAAAAAAGCAAAGCAGCCTGTATTTATTTGTACACACATTCTTCCTGATGACAAAACAAGGTTTGATATTCTAGTGGCAAGTTTTATATACACAGACTCTGGATTTTATTTTTTCCTCAAAGCTAAAAGACCTTCAACCAAAGACTGTCTGTAAAACAGAATTGGGTGTATTCTATCTCAATTTAAAATAAATAAATATTTATTTCACTGTTTCTTGATGAAACTGTGATTCTGCAAATATTTTTATTTCCTCATGCACAGAGCTAAGCCTGACTTTGATTTTTAATATTAATATCTGTTAGTGATAAGCAAACAAATAAGCAGACAGATAACACAAAGATATTTATTAAGCTGGTGCGAATTTCAGGATTTCCTCCTCCTGTCCATGAACTAGCAAGCAGACAAGCATTTGCTATTTTACACTAAATACATCTAATGACATGTAGCTGGCTTAAATGGTATTCTGTTTGTGGAGACCAAGAAAGCCTAAACTGCTAATACTAAATCACACTGGCACCATTAACAAAATGGTCAGCTTTCTAGTATAGGATTCAAGCGAGATCTGAACTGTCAGTGTCACGAGACTAAGAATTTAACTGACTAACCAGAAGGACATAAGGACACTATGTGTTGGCTAAGAACACAAAACACAAACTAACCCCCAAAAGACAGACAGCTTTGACAGAGCATTTCAGCAGGAGACCAGAAACACTTTTAGCCAGAAAGCGTTACAATTCAATCTCTAATACTAACATAGCGTAGTGCTGTCTTCATAACTACTAGTGAAGTTAAAGATGATTTGAATAGCCAGTAAGAATCATTTACCCCAACTTATTCAACAATAAGGAAAAAAAATTGGACAGTTAGTGTAGAGCAGACATAAGATCTAACACTTCAGAGAAAACACCAAATATTAACTAAAGCAAGGCTTTTGGACTGTGAGATCATTTAGTCTTTTTTGCAATATTTTAACTCCACACCTTGTTTTTTGCTTAAGTTAATCTGCAATTCAGGAATTCATTACACAACTAACAGCAGAATTCACAAGTGTAAACTTAATCCTACAAATCTTGATCTCATTCAGAGTTTAAGACTGTAAGAAACCCATGACAGAATCCTCTAGAGACGACAAAGCGCTTTCAATACCAACAGGCATTGAACAGATTATGAAGAGTAGCCAGCTGCCACAAAAGATCTTAATGCCATAAAGAGCAGTAGCCCTTTCAAGTTCTCAATACGTGTAACACAATACTACTCCAGGTACAGGATTAACATACTCTCATTACTAAAACATGCTGTACCTACAAAATGCCATTTGCATTACAAATAATAAACAGCCTTCAGTATGAACGCATACATTGATAGTTTCAGGCATTCAAAAAGTTAGTTAACCATATATAGCCACTGTCATATTTACATCAGGTTCTGTTTCTTCAGACATTACCTTGATGTCCCAGTTCACTACTTTGTTTCCAGTTAGTCTTCCATGTAAAAGATTTGCAGACAGGTCAAGACAAATTGGGTTTCTGCAGGCCTGGTAAACAAATGAAGAGGCTACGATATGATTTAGGAAACAACTTAGAGATCCTTGAACTCATTCTATTTCTGAATGATACAAAACATGTTCTGGGAAGTTATTGCCACTGTGTTCACATTAAACAATTTGGAATCCCTGAACATCATGTGTTATCTTAGGTTTGATGTTCACAACTGCACAAAATGATTCTGTCCTTCTGCCAAGCAAGAACAAAACCCATTATATCTGCAAAAGACTACAGTTTAAGAAACCTCTCACTGCTCCTGATCTTCTCGTAACAGCCCCAGCATAAAGATGGAAGGCTCACGTGTTCTGTGGAACAGCAAAGCAAAGAAAAAAGTCCATCTTCTTTCAGAATATGTTCAGAATATGTTCTGAAGTACTGCACATTGTGTAGTCAAAAAGAAATTAACTATTGTTTCATACCTTTGGTGTATAATGAAGCAACACCTTACTGGGAAGATCAGCTACTTCAGCCTCTTGAGACTTCCATGGAGTTAAACAGTTTGGACCTATTAAAAAAAATAATTTGTAACATATGTTTAAAAGTCCACTGGATAGTAATGCCAACCTTTACAAATTTTATACTACTATACTTTGTAGTAATAACAATTAGGACACTCTGGAATACACCTATCTGAAATGTGCTTTGAAGTGCTCTCTCTGACTGAAATAATTCATTCCACGGGGTCTACCTGGAAATACACTCTTGATAAAAAACTAAACTATATAAAGAAGGATTTTTTTATATATTCAAACAGCTCTAATGTTTCTGTCTTTACAAATACCTATTTCATATCAAGTCATCAAGCCCAAGTGTCCAGAAAATGAGTGATCTTCCATATACTTTGTATTGCAGAACATTATCCACAAAATTGAAGGGGTTGGAAGGGACCTCCAGAGATCATCGGGTCCCACCCCGCTGCAAAAGCAGGTTGCACAGGTCGGCATCCAGACAGGTCTTGAATATCTCCAGAGAAGGAGATTACACAACCCCTCTGGGCAGCCTGTTCCAGTGCTCCATCTCCCTCACAGTGAAGAATTTCTTTCACAAATCAATACAGAACCTCCTGTGTTCCAACTTGTGACCACTGCCCCTCGTCCTGTTCCCACAGGCCACTGACAAGAGGTTGGCCATCTCCCTTTGTCTCCCACACTTCAAATATTTATAAACATCGATGAGATCCCCTCTCAGTCTTCTCCAGGCTGAACAGTTCCAGCTCACTCAGCCTTTCCTCACAGGAGAAATGCTCCATGACCTTATTCATCTTTGTGGCCTCTGCTGGACTCTCTCCAGGAGATCCCTGTCTGTTTTGTTACCAGGGAGCCCAGAACTGGACTCAGGACTCAAGGTGAGGACTGACCAGGGCAGAGTAGAGGGGGAGAATCACCTCCTTGACCTGCTGGCTATCCTCCTCTTAATGAACCTTCTTGGCCACCGGGGTACACTGCTGGCTCATGGCCAACCTGTCATGCACCAGGACCCCCAAGTCCTTCTCAGCAGAGCTCCTCTCCAGCAGGTCATCCCCCAGCCTGTACTGATACCTGAGGTTGTTCCTTCCCAGGTGCAAGACCCTACACTTGTTTTATTGAACCTCACCTGGTTCATTACTAAACAAAACAATTTCCTTTAAAATGATGGAATTGGTTTTATGCTAATCTCTAACAACCTGAAGTCATTATGGAACCTAATCACTTAACACCTCCAACTGCAAGACATAGCTTATCAGAGTATTTTTAAATGATCCCTTAAATTACTGCTTCTTGCCGAAAATTCTCAAGTACAAATCACATTTAAGCCTATCGAAACAGGACAATACTTTAAGAGCCTCAGCTGTAAACTCACATGTAGGCAAACAATAGCAATAAATCAAGTGAAAATATTGTGTAACATTTTTATTTTGTCAGGTTTATCATATGTACAAATAGGTGAGCTTCTGGAAACATAATATTTAAAATTAAACTTCATAAAATACCATTCTGTTTAAAACTTAATTGTTACAAGGCCCTCTCCCTTAGGTTAGCTCTGCAGTTTTTCTTGATTGTGTATTTTCCTTATGTGTTTGTGTAGAGTTCAGTGGGGTCTTGTTCATAACTCATCCCTTTTATTTCACTAACACCAGTAGAAGTACCACTCACCTGCTAAATATAATGCTTTCACCTGAGGAGGTTGGAGTGCTTCATGAAAGATGATAACTGATCCGAGTTGGCCCTCCAAAGATGTTGGACACCCCCATTCACTGTCCTGTGTTCCTGCTGAGATCATCTTGGTGATAAGTTCTGGTTTTCCCAGCATCCCACCCCAACTTCCTGTAGAGAGAATGCCCCCAAGAGATGTCCGGTGGGGCATAATAGGGGAGGAAAAAGGCGGATCTGGTATCTGAGATGGAGGAGGAGTAGTTGTTCTTTGACCAGCTGAACCAATACAGCAAGAAGTAAAAGACTGGAGAGTCACACATGGAAGAAAGAAAACAAAAATACATTGTGTAAATCTAACCACTTTTTTTCCCCCACAGCTTACAAAGCAAATCTAAAGACTATCTCTGGAAAACCTGAGCTAAATAAATTAAAACAAGAGCAACAAGTTCTGACATGTCCTAGAAAAGTGATCCAGCACAGCAGGCCAAAAAAAGAGAACATATGCTCTCTGCGACAGCCAAGAGTGCCCCTTCTCCAACTGAGTCACCTCAGCTATTGTGTGACCTCTGGCAGAGCCAGAAAGGACAGTGCTCCAGATACCCCATGTAAACATTCCTCTTCTGAGTTATATTTCAAAATACTAGCCCAGCATATCTGCTATTGTACATTTCTCATTTCAGTTATTCCACTCACATAGATGCTCTCATGGGAAGCTTACCTTATTTTTAGCTACCTTGAAAGCTTATTCTAGAGATAGGTCACATCCAGGGCTTTACCTCACAATGGAAGTTACTCTTATTCTTTAAGTGTTACACAGATTTTACTATGACTGAGTTCAAGATAAGTGTTTATGCAACTTATTTAACAAATATCAAATTAGGACAAGAGAGGGAAGAACACAATGTTGTAGTCAAGTGTACATTGTGTGTTGCACAAAAAGAGTGGATGATGCTTACAAAGAAAACTAAACATTTTGATGGCTAGTGTGATTTCTTTGGGTTTTTTTTTGTTTTTTGTTTTTTTTTTCTTATTTTAAACACTTAAACCATATTCAAAATGGTTAGATTAACTGCAAGGAAACTGTTTATCCAGCAAACAAAGCAGCTACAAGATTAGGGCACACACACAAAAAGTACATACAGTTAAAAAGTAACTGCTGAAAACAAGAAGGAACATTTCTCATTGAGTATTGTCACACCAATCCTACTGGCAGAGCTGTGTTTTGTTTTAATTTACTCAAAAGTATGTCAGTATGGTCAGGTAATTATTTTGAGGAAATCCCCACAATCTAACCAAGGTAATCTTGGTTTTGTTTTCTTTTTAAATTGACATAACTAAACAGCCATAAATTAATGGTTAGTTATACTCTAAATTGATACTGTGGACATTATCCAAAGTCGAACAGAAGCTTATTAGCACTAGGCTAAGCTATCTCAATCTCTTACACAATTTTCAAATAAAAAAATAGCTAACTATGTTGTCCTATGAGAGCTCATCAGAACAGGGGTATGGCTCAGAAAGTGATCTTACCTCATTCATGGCAGGGAATCGAAGTGGGGCAGAGACTTTCTGCTGTCCATTGACATAGATGTACACAAGGCTCTGACCAAAGGGCCTCTTTCCAGGCATGTGAACAATAGTTATGTTGTGCTGGTTAAACAATATAAAATAATTAAATCATTATTTAAAAGCAGTGAAATGACTGTATGGAAATATTAACTTATATCTATTAATCTGGCAAAGAAATAACTTAAAATAAATCCAAAGCATCAACAAGACAACAAGTCTGCCTATTGGGTGCTTCCACGTTTAAGTAGTTTACATGTTAACATTTTTTTGAGGAGATACAGCTCTTTCCCAATAATGCACATCAGTCCTTAAGTATGGCAATAGAAAAAGGCAAGGCAGAAACATAGTAGGACATTTTATTATTTCACATAGCACCACAACCACCTATGCCTGTTATAATACTAAAAAAAAAAAAAAAATCTGCATGTTAACCTTCTAAGCATGATGCTGTAACCACCTTATCAATAACAAATATGCATAATTCAGTCACTAATCTACATGGAAATTGCTCATATTATATATCTGTTTTTATGCAATGAACTATTTAAGTATTATAAAACATACCATTTGTAAAACAAAAAATTACCATGGACTTCTGAGCTAACAGTACTGTACTAAGCAAAATGTTTTCCAGTATATCTTACCCAGAGAGAATCAAAGAAACAATGGTCAGGCAGCATCACTGTTGCATACTCCCTCTTTGTGCAAACAGCAACCACCAGTACACCAGAGTATGTGATAAAGGCTTCAAAACCCATACCGCTTCCTGTAAAAAAGCTATAAAAAAGGACAACAGAACACACAATGAAGGACTTCATCAAAACTGTTGGCAATCATCTAATACTATGTTCATTAAGGAGAGAACCAACTAAAGCCTTTTGTCACTTATCCAATATGTGACTGGCTGGCTGTTAACCCTTGTTCAAAAAAAAACCAAACCAAAACCAAAACAAACCAAAAACCCAAGATGAAGAACTGTCTCAAGGAAAGGACCCTGAGGCACAGGTGATGATAGGCCAAAGGTGATCCACAAAGCTCTCAAAGCAGCTTGTACCCATACATCTTTACATGATAACATAACCTCAGTCCCCACAAGCAATGCTTCAGTGTGCCCCAATGTAAGCTAGTTCTGCTACAAAGTCCTGCCTGCTGCAGTCTCTGGAAGCTACAATACTGTAACAGAGACTGGTCTGCAACCTGTGCTGTTTTCTATCAATTCAGTTGCATCCACCAATGCAGATTCATGACTCTGCTGTTATAATTAGTAATGGTTTTTTTTCCATTTGCCTTGCTTTGCATTGTGGTGTGGTATACAGAGATTTCAGGATTTTTAAAGACCAAAGCAACATATGGAAGAACTCTTCTAGACAATTCAGAGAGTTCAATCTTTAATTTATAGAGAAATATGCATTAAAACTCTGATGATACAACAAGCATCATCATGATTTTCTATCCGTAACTATCTACAAGATCCTTATCGAGTGCAAAATGTAAACAAAGTTATTTTTACATATCTTATTTCACTCACATAATCAAGAAGATCAGCTGTAAGCAGCTGATCTATATAAAAGCCCTGCAAGCACAGGTTTGCCTCAAGAAAACTTTCATTTTTAAGGCACTCTGAGCTGCTATGAAAACCTACTGCACACCCTTAGGCACCATTATTCCAAGTAGATACATTAACTACTGTACTACCAAATGCCTGTATCTATCAATGGAAGACACAGACACACACAGAAAGCATGAATATTACACACAGCCTCAACAGACAGAAGCAGTCTTACCATTAAACACTGTAAAATATACCAGTTAGATCAGCTTTTAATGTTTTAATTCAGTTGTGTGCTTAATATTTCAAGCTGATATTGGAATTTCAAACATTTCCTCTTTTTTTTTTTTGGTATTCATTTCAATGAACTATTATTTTAGCTTCCCAAAACTACAATAATATCTTAAAAATTTTATGTTAAGTAACAGAAACACATTTATGGGTCCAATAATATAGGGAAATTCAGTTGCAGCTTTTTTAACTTTTTAATTTTTAAATTGTAGTGCAATTCCACTCCAGTTTTCCAGAACTACTTCAGATCTTCAATAGGACAGACTGATGAGCTCTGGAAACGGGAGTTGTGGCAGTTCATCAGGTAGCATCCTTCACCAGGGCTCCACTACTCAAATACACAGGGCAGCCACAGAAATCCAAGAGGACTCTACCTGTCACACTGTTTATTACTAAACAGAAGTAACATGCTAAGAACATTCTGCATTTTGTTTGCTGCTGAATGTTATTACCCAGAAAATAAAATTATACCCAGAACCACCCATGTCAGTGTCTACTATTTAAGCAAATGAAGGTGTCCTTTTCATTGCACTCCCATATAGAAAAAAAAATTTCATTACATATACAGAAAACAGTGAGAAGGCTGTTCTGGTTTTGGGTGGGGTGTTCTGGAGAATTCCGGTTGGTGGTTGTCCTGGGTCCAGATAGAATAATTTTTGGTTTAAAAGTGGTTTAGCAAAATTTAGAGCTATGGATATTGAAAACATAGAGAAAAAAATATTTTAACTAAGAAATTAAATGCTTATTTCTGTAACAGCTTGGCTCTGGTGACAGATGAAACTGCTCCTGTTCTCAAACTCAGCACTACGTATCACATTCTATGAAGATAAGCAGAAGTACCACATGTCAGAGGGCACCATATACCACAGGGAACAGAAGACCTATATTTGTGCTGGTGAAGAGGTCATAGTAACTATACCTATAGAGCTGCTTCCTCTTGCCACTTTTGCTAGTCGCGCAAGGGTCCACCTGGTCCTGGTCAAGGCAGAGCCAAGCATTGAAAGAAAACGCAGAGCCTGGCCACTTATGGATGGATGGGACAGCAATTCCAGCCATGCTGTGGTACAAGTTGAAATACTGCAAGGCACTAGCCATGCCCTGCTTCCGGGCCATCGCTAGAATGGCTCGCATCACTGGAACAGCGTAAGGGTGGGCACATTTTGGTTCCTCAGTCCTCAGGAGCCGTATTAGTTGAAGCAGTTCTTCTGAGCCCATTGACTGGCTCCCCAAAGAGCCCAGAAGGGCAATCAGATTCTCTGCACAAGTAGAATGGAGTGCGGAGTGGGAATTCAGTGTCTCAATGATGCAGATGACCATATTCGCATTGACGCACGTGGAACGACTCTGTCTGTTAATACAGCAGATTCGCCTCAACCAGTTTGAGATAAAAATCTGCAGGTCATGAGACTCAAGTTCTGGAAGCCACTGGATAAGCAGCAATAAGGGCTGGACATTGCTGATGCCTAGGATCCCAACAGCCATGTGGTCACCTTCAACAGCCTGAAAGACATCAGAGAACTCAGACATGAAATACAACGAAACAGGGCTAGAAGTGCTGTTGAAAGGATGTAAGCATTTTCTCTTTCAAGGCAAGCACATCTCACCATATTCATGAGTTCTTCCAGCAATTCCCGTGAAGGCTGACCCAGCGATTTCAGTACCTCATATATGTGTGCATAACCAATCCTCTCCTTGAAGACCTCCTGAGGATAAAAATCCCAGTCTCACTAACAAATAAAATGGACAAAACCCCCCTGTCTACTGCAGCAGGTTCTAATTTAACAGCAAATCATTAGAATGCAAGTATAATGTTTTACATGCTAGAGATCTCTTTCTAATAAAACGGCCATTGTGCTACCTTTGGCATGCTGCAGGTGAGAAGAATTTCACTGCAGTAGACAGATAAACAAATAGAAGTTCAAAGTTGCCTTTTAATAACAAGCTATACAAAAACATAATTGCTTTGGCATAATAAAAATATTAATTATATCACAAAACATTAATAACTATTGTAAATGAAAATTATATAATTATAGAATGAAAATATTACATTGAGGAATAGAAGTATTAGAAGTATTCAGATATAAATTTTTGAGTGAAAGATTTTCCTATACCAGCTTGACTAAAACCCACCCATCCTAAACATTTCAAATATCAGAAAAGTGTTCCTAGGAATGTTTTCTGAAAACCAACTGATTTCACATGAAGAAAAAAAATCAAGCACCAAAATCCAAACCATAGCACCCATTTATTTAGTTAGCAAACCCCACACACATCATACAACTGTATTCTGCAATGAAAGTAAGACTTTTTTTTTGAAGGGCTGAATCTGTCAGCAAAAGTAAGATGATTGCTTAAGTAAATACAGGAAAAAAAAACAAAACAACATATGTTGCAGTTGAGTACAGTTGTAAACTTTATTGATCCTTTGTGAATCACAAACAACTTCTCCCAGGCTTTCTTGAGTCAGTGAGCACTGAGTAGTGCCCTGGAGAAGCATAACTGACCCTTTTTTCCCCACTCTCACTGTTCTATAACTGGCAACCAAATCAGGTGACTCCCAATCTTTCTTCAGCCTCCACTGTGCACCCTCATCCCTTTTGTACAGCAATACCATCCCAGGTTAACTTAAAGCCACGATAAAACTACAACGTCAAGTTCTGTCTGAAAATTCCTGCAAATATCCATTAATTCTACCCCATATTCATGGCACAAGAGAAGATGCACTTCCTTTGCAAAGGTTCCAACTGCCATTAACGCTCTGATCTTCCAGTTTTGACAGAAAAATGGCTTAGTGTCCAACCACTGGACACAATAAGCAATGCTGATCTGGCAGGGATGCACAGCTACAATCTACTCTGTAAAATTCTTCAAGGCACTGTGATAAAAACAGTAACTGGAAACAGCATCAAGAAGTGTACTAAAAACAGATCTCTGCATACATACTCTTACCTTAGCAGCTGGAGACTTGTGCATTACTGCTGTGAGGGCCTGAATGGTTGAAACTGCCAAGTGGTCTAGATGCCCCTGAAACACCTGGAAAGCAGCAGGTACAGAAGTTATACACAAATGTGCCAAGACAGTTCAGCTTCAAAATCTATACTGTGCCCCCTTGCTAGGAGGGAAACAAAGAATTTGCTAACATGCTTCAAAAAAATCATCTCCCCACCAGTCAAGAAAACTCCACAGCCTACAAGGAATATGTTAACAGTAAACAACTAGCCACATACTTCAAGAGGAGAGAAGCATTCACAACACACATTGCACTTCAAATATTCTGATGGACAAACAGGTTTTCCTCATGCAGCTAATGGACAACCTCAAGAGGGAGGGAGGAAAACAATTAGGAAACCTCTTGCAGTATGTGTATGTGCGTGCTGATGGACAATTGGGCACCTGCAGTTCATATAAGTGCTTTCTTTTCCATCCAATCCCTATGTGCCAACACAACACAAACACACAGATTATCAGAGATAAATCACACCAGCACAGTAAAGTGGATGCCTCACCCATACCCTCATCACATTAATCAACATATTTTCCCAAATTAAGTCATCTTTTGAGGTTTTTTTCCTATAATTCTTGTTTATATTGGTATCTCTATAGTGGTTTTAAGGACAACAGCACCATTTTGCATCCATCTGTAAATCTACTTAACCAGACTGTGCAAATAAACATACTTTGTTTCATCATCTCTGAAATATATGCATATCAACCATTTTAAAAATGAAGTGTCAAGAATCAGAAGACTGTTAGACATGAAGAAACATTTACATGCAGTTAGAGTGTCGCACTGAGTTTCTAAAAAAGCCACAGCTATTAGTTAGAATCACAATTTATAGATTACCATACCTTTTATTTAGCATTTCTTTGAATTTTTAATCAGAACAAATCATTCTACTGTAAAATTAACACAAACTAATTGCATTTGAAACTTTCCATAGCATTTTGGGAAAATTAAAGCAACAGGCTATTCCTACCTCCCTGATTCAGCCTGTCCATTGTTTTGTGAATATCTGTTCTTGATGACAAGAATCAGGACATCAAATACAACCATTGAGATTCACAAACAAGGCCCCAGAATCCAAAACACCACAGTGCTGAGACAAAGAAGCAAAAAAAGAGGAAAGGGAAGGAAGGGGGGGAATCATCACCAGATTGATAGAATTTTATTTAATTCCATTCATGTACTTCACCTTTTCCTTAAAAGAAGCTGAACTGAGGCTCAAATCTATTGCCAATATCTGCAAATTGAAGCAGATGAATTTTTCTGCATAACAGATTGAATTCAACATCGGTTTTAGTTTTTTTCCAGAAACAGGAAATAATGATGTACGCAGCAACACAACCTCCTCTTAGTGCAAAAGGCTTAAAGAGGATGGTTAAGGTGAAGCACAGGAATTAGTTTTCCTGTGATTGTGTCTTGACTTCAGTTGAAGAAAAAAATATAGGTTAGGTAGGTACCTGGTCCTCATTCATTTCTGTCAGTAATTTGTTGGCAAGGTTTTTCTCACTCTTGTCTGTCACTTTATTGTTAGCATTTAAAAACAGCTGTTAGAAACAGAGACAAGAATAATGGAAATAATTGTATTAAACAGTTACCTGCAGCCAAACCTGTGGAGGCTGCCTTGACCTTGTATCTCACATACAAAAAAAAA
>VXBZ01007986.1:0-29840 GCA_013399135.1 Heliornis fulica | reverse complement strand
GGGGGGGAAGCACCTTCTCACACTGGTGAGACATGATCCTCCACTAGTATTAGTCTTCTGTTAATTCTTACAATACTGAAGATTACATTGAATTTTTGCTACATAGTAATCACTTCCCCTCCCTCCACAGATTTAAATAAAGCTATGTAATTGCTGTGACAAGGAAAGAGGTCTATCTGGAATTTATACTGGCCACTGGCTTAGCAGCACTGCTTTAATTTAGAATATGCAATAGGACAGTAGGTTCTCAAAGATTTACTTGTAACATGTTAAGACTACAGTGGGGCATTAGCGATGAAATGGACACCATTTTCTACTTATGTTTCATCCCAAGTGAAGCTGAAGATATCTAGGCAGAACTTTTTAATCTCCAAACAGCAGCAGAATTTCTGGGGCACATAGTCTTTAGGACAGGAAGAAAGGTAAACTATCTCTGCCACCATCCTAAGAACCAGACAGGCTGTAAATAGCTTTACATCAAACATGCAGCTATATTGCATCTTCAGCTAAGAAACTGCTCTCAGTCAGTTCCTGAATTTGCAAGTTTAAAAGTCAGCCCAATATCTTCATAATCAACTGTAGTCACTTTGTGTACAGTTCAGCTGTAATCTAAATCAGGAGTAGAATTTATCTTCTGTTTTTAAATTCTATTGAGGAATTTCTATTTGCTGAGCAAACTGTTTTAAGAGTCCCTTCAAAAAAATGGAACAACACTCTCCTTTATTGAGCAAAAACTGAGCATGTCTTTTTTTTTTCCCCTCCCTCATATATTTTGTTCCATTATCTCCTGGGTGGTCTCTCTGAAAAGCAGCCTGAGAAATTAATTTCATATGCTATGGCAAACAGAAGGACAACAGTCAAGATATTACTTTGACTTACGTAGGTGTGAAAGCACACAGAAACACAAGTCATTCTGAAAGGTACGTCATGGTCAAGAGCACTTAGCACTGCAGAATAAGTATAATGTGCCTCAGAGGGTTATAACATTACAAGTGGAAATAGGAACATTAAACAGAAGCAAAGGCAGACATGCAAAAAAAAAACCAAAACAAAACAAAACAACCCACATTAATTTTTTCACATGGGTTACTTCAATTCTGATAATACAACAGAAAACCGGATTTTTGTTACAATGTTCATATAGTTTAAATTCTTCTATTTAAATGCTGTTCAGACAACACTTTTTTAAGACAAACTGCTAGAGGTCATTGTGCTTTGCTCAAAGTCTGACATCTGAGAGAGCCAAATAAATGAGAAAAGATTCAGGACTGACAAAGGAGCATCTTAAATGACTCTGTACAGAATAAGCACCTCCCGATACATTGAAAATTCCGTCCCTCTTCCTATGTCACAAGCAAAAAGCAACATTCAGATCGCCAAAACTTAACCAAGCAGTTTTGAGAAGCCTTTGGACAGAGCTTTAGTCCCAGAACATAGTTAAAGGGAAGACAGTTTGCCCACAAGCCTTAAAGCCAGCAAATATTGGGAGAAGAAAAAAAAGTGATATTAAAATCTTAGAAGACTGTTGAACTGCAAATGACTAGGAAATATGGCTACAAGTATGTCCCTAACGCCTCAAGTTCTTTGGAATACCTATAACAGGAATAGTGGTATGGATTTTCTTTACCCCTCCTTTCCATGGAAGTATCTTACACTTCAAATTTACTGAAGATTATCCAGTAGCTTCCTGAGTTTCAGATGTGTCTGGGCTCCTAATACCTGCAGAACTGTGCTTTACACAGTTTGTTCATGAAACCAGTAGCGAGAGTTTTATCAGTAAAGAAAAATATCTAGAAACAGGGACTCCTCTCCCAACTAATAAGGAGCAAGCCTAATTCCACAGCTAAATTAATTATTGCTATTTGCCTTTGAAGAAAGGACAGACACAGTATATTGGAAAATACAAATATATAAAACCTTCCAAACCCCACCCTCTTCTCACTTCTCATCCTTGAGGGTATTTTGACTGTGAAAGGTTAAAATAACCTAATACATAGCAAACTGGCAGCACTTTACAATTGAATTTATTACATTAACACGTGAGACTATCGCAGGAAAAAAGCCTCAAAAGAGAGTATCTTAAGACACATATACAGGCAGAGTAAAAATAAAAGGAGCAAGCTGCAAAACCAGAGTAGCTGTTTCTGCTGTCTTAAATTCCACCACTTGTTTGTCCCGCTCTAACTAGTCTCCATAAACGGGTAAACATCACACTGCTTGAGGACTTAAGAAGCAAAGACATCTCTTACACAGTACAAGGTCAGTACAAAAACAGGCAAAAACTCCCAGAGGAGGAGAATGGAAAGGTCAAACAATGTATTTTCAGAAGATAAACCCCACTACAAACACCAGTCAAAACACCTCAAGTCAGTTGGCATTCTGCCACTGATGATAACTACAGTTAAGATACAATCCAAGCACATTTGATTTTCATATATCACTGTGCTGAAGTACGTCCTAATCCAAAAATCTAAATGGATCTGAATCAAATTATACACTGTAGCTAATGTTAAATTATCTAGCATTTAGATAATTTAGTATAAAGAGCTCAAAATAGCTCATTACCAACATATCACAGAGATAAATAAAATATTCCATAGACTTACATCATATCTGTATTTCTTTAGCACAAGAAAAATAAAATCTACAAAGCAGTAAGCAGAAGACACTAGCTTGGAAGTTATGATCATCTGGGATTGAGATGAAAAAACAATATCTATGTAAACAGTAAATCTTACATAGTACAACAATCACAGAACATTTGCAACAGCTTGTGCTCGTGTTTTATGTCAGCAACACAAGACTAAAATATTTTGAAACACAAAGACAAACCAGCAAAATTTAGTAAAATGGAAAAAATATGCCTCTGAAATCAGGATTCGGACCTCCATCTGGCAGCAGTTTCAAGTGACTCTCTAGCAATCCAGTAGAACATTTTAAAAAAAGGGGGTGGGTGGGGATTGATTCCAATATCAACCTCAGGACTCAAAATAAACATTCATTGCTTTAATCGCACGACAGAAGGTATTTCATTACTACTTCATTATGAATAATAATTTAAAAAAGAGCAACATAGACATTTGAGATTTTTCATTGTATTAGTGGCTCTAAACAATCCAAAGTTTTCCTTCCAATATGCAGACACCGTGAAATTGCATCTAATTCAGAAAGAAGATGTAAAGGCAGCTGTGTATTATACACCTGAAAAATTACAAGACAGTTTTTTTTTAAAAATATGCTGATAAGGGAAAATTTACCTTAGAGTTCTGCAACAGTCGAATGAGATGCTCAAAGCAGTTACTGTTAAGGAAAATTGCCTGCAGAACAGGCCTATCTGCGCAGTCTAACATGGCTGTGATGGTATCTATAAAATTAAAACAGAACTGACATCAAAGACAAAACACTTCCCAAATCCATCAAGCATTCTTTCTGCACATTACATAATAAACATGGGGAAAAATTACAAAACAAACTATATACTGTGAGTTCTTTGATCAAAAGTGATGTGTGTTTTAAGCACAGAGCACAAGGCCTAAAGCTAAACATTTTGATGCTGTAAAAATTATCATGTAATATACTATACCTAGAGAAAAACTCAGCTACCAAATCTCTTTGATTGCTTTGGGGCTCTGTTTAAGTTATGAGTACACAAGCAGCATGCCTTTTAAAGCGTGCATACACTTGTCTCCTCATCAAGTAATTTCTCTGTATTCTAAAGCAGCCTTGTGCTGTAGGCATTCTTCATCACCTCAGTAGTGGTCTTGAATTTTCTTGGAATTTTGGGAAAAGAAACACTTTTATTTATATTTTCTATTTTGAACAAAGTGGAAAAACCTCCAAATCCAATGACTGTTTCAAGACCATCACTTTTGCCTAATGTTTACAATAATGCCATTTGAAAAGTGAACTACCATAAACAGCTACCATATATAGGTATTCTACTCCAGTCCCATTCTATTCTGCAATTATTAAGGTGCCAATGGGTTGCAGTTGCTGCATAGCAAAAGTGTTGGGTTGGTTTTGGGTTTGGTTTTTTTTTAATGGAGTCTGACAGTCCATGGACTTTGACACATGATAGCAATTCAATATAGTTTCTTCTGGCTTTTTTTTTTTTTTGTAGTGAATGATTAAAGAATACATCTAAAGTCACAATGATAAAAAGTTTGAAATTTTTTCAATTGGCTAACCAAGTGACCTTTTCTCTTAGAATGCTGTTATACTATGACCAGGGTTCAATCATTACTTGCTTCAGAGTTATTATCAAGAGATATTTGAAGTAACTACACAGTTGGGTACTCACTCAGCATTTGGATCTGTAGCGCTATGAACCTGCTCTCCCACTGCCTGCACCGCCTTGCGTTAGGTAAAGCTGAATGGTCTGAATTAAGCAACTTGAAATAGTTCTCCAATATTGTACTCGTCTCCACTTGCCGCTGGTCAGAACTGCTGGTTAGAAGGATATGGACAACTTCTGTCAGGCACTTCAGAGTCAGCTCTGCCTTTCTGCTCACTTCCTCAGGGTTCCTGTCATCCCAGTTGTCACAGTCTGCTAAAACACGCATCAAGACTTCCATGGTGGCAGGAGATACAGCCTGAAGAGCATTCCTCTGAAACCCATAGAGAAAAAATGATTAAGAAAAAAAAAATAAATAAAACAAGACTTCTTCAACAGTTTTGAGTTACCTGAATCATGCAACATGCAGTACTGGATCTGTTAATACCCTGTATTTGTTAAATAAATATGAAACATTATACTTGGATTATACTGGCGGCTACAGATGAAACGCAGCCTATCCTGTTCACTTAACTAGGCTTTCTTTTTCAAGGAGGATGCCTATAGGGAAAAGGGAAATATAAATTTAAATGCATGTTACAAAATTCTTATAAGGTAAGACTTGATAAGCTGCTAATTGTATGCCAACCTTCACTTCGATTTTTGTTTTAGATCTTGAAATTCATGATACTTTAAAATGTTAAAAATTTTAAACACAATAATTAGACATTTGTCTGGGCCTCAAGTGCATTTCCCTCACCTCTCTCCCTGGGGGTCTGACTGCATAGGCTCAGGGCCACCTTAGATGTGGGCAGGAGCCCGGTCTAGTAGAGAGCTTTGGGAAGCAGCCTTATCAGGGACTCCCTGCCTTCTCTTGGCAGCTGTGGAGCTCAACCTTTACCTGCCTGAGCTGCTGCAGCCATGCCCACACCTGGCTACATACTGGCTTGAACCTGACCCACAGAACTGACTGCCCGGCTTGTCTTTAGACCTGCTTCATCACTATGAATGGGCTTCAGAATCACCGGGCCCTTGGCTGACCACAGTCACTATCACCAGGCCAAATCCCCACCCTGACGTGCTGACCAGACTTCCTGGATGTAGAGTAATCTGGGCTGGCTGATCCTGGCACTACCACCAGACCTACTCTGATCACCTTGGTCATATACTTGACGTATAGTAAGACTGCACCTTTAGCCAATGAAGCCAACTGCCTCTGCCTGCACGGTCATCACATTCAGCCAGCTGCCTTCCCTGATGGAGCAGTGCCTGACTTTGCTGCTTCCTGACATTTAAAAACACTCTCCTGGATCATCAGGAGTAACATTTGCTTGTGACCAAACTAAGTAGCGCATTACAGAAGTGAGCCAAGAGAGATGATGTTGGCTTTCTGATGATTAACACCCTCTTTTCCTCACATTCTTTCAAATATCTTCAACAGCTGTAAAGGGCAATGACAGCAAAATTCTATTGTTACTTGAAAGCAGGACTAAGCTTTTAGCATTTGGATAATATTGCACAGATTGACCCCAAAATTTCTAAAACAAACAAAAAAATAAAATTTAGTAACAAATTTTCGTTACGAGATTATGGGATATTTCTAAGCCTCAAACAATGAACAGGCATTTGGAAGCTTCAGAGTTAAAAAACCTTCTTACCTGACCACCAGCCACAATTGCTCCAAAGAGATGTAGAAGACAGCATTTTAGGCCTTCCTTGAGATGTTCACTTTCTTGAAAGCATTCTGATTGGAGTAAATAAAACAGAAAGGGTTTCTTACTTTGGTTATAAGTTACACAAAGCTTTTCCTCTCAAAAACCCACCAGGCAAAATAATAAAAAAAAGCTCCTCTATGTCCTATCATCATGCAAATTAAAAAAATTAATCATATAATATCCACTTTCTTATATTTAAACCAGACACGATCACATCAATTCCAGCATTATTCAAGACAACATTTACTAGGAATTCACACAGCCAGAACTTCAGCCTGCACAAAACTTTTCATGCAGGCAGAATGAACTATAGAGATACAAATGCTGATGTGATCTGTAATGTAAAATGAGCCATACTGCTGAGAACCAGGATATGTCAACATGCAAGTAGTCAGCGAGCACCATAATGGCTACAACAATTTTGACACAGAAAGTCTAATACCATATGGAGTTCGATCAGAAAAACAGTCCCTAAACTTGCTCTCTTTAAGCCAAATTTCCCTGGTCTGTAACCTTTCTAGCTCTAGTTGTCTTTAAGGACAAATATCCTTCATGCCTTTTCATACTGTATCTGACAAATTATTTATAAATAGCCTCAGGAGCAACTCTTAGCAATAGACACAATGTGGATATTATTGCTATAGCAGTAGCACCAGACAAAGTAGCTGCAACTAGAAAGGATTATTTTATTTGGACTTAAACTTATTGGAAGTTTTACATTGGTTATGAGAATCAAACTCACGTCATTATCAGTTCTAAAAACTGAGATTTTAAACAAACAATAGAAACAGAAAATGCAAGGATTTTATATTCGTTTAAAAAATAACACCTTTAAGACTGTTATCAATTTCCAGCAAGTAAGATTTCTGACTACTCTGAATGTATAAAGCTTGTTCTAAAAGAAAAGTGCACACCTATTTTTACATCTGGAAAGAAAGCATAGCTGACAACACTGTCAGAACCTCCAACAAATTCAAAAGAGCAGTAACTTAGCTAGACTGCAAATAAATCATTAGGCTGGGCAGACCAAAAAAGTCTCAAATTAGTGCTATGGCAGAATGTCTAAAGCACATGCTCAGCAATTTCTTGTTCTGTCTTTCCTGCCAGTTGGCTAACCAGCAGATAAATATCTGCCAGCTAATTAGTACACTTGTATCTCCATCACAGGATTTAAGTCATTTAGGAGGATCCAGAGTACCATATACTGTATGGGGAGGGTGCAGGTGACATTCCTCGGTAGCAGCAGCCTTTAGAGTGGGTTTCCAGTGCTCTGGCACAAAGATAATGGCATTCTACTGGCATGACTTCTTTGGTCATTTTGGCAACTAGCCTATTTTATGTACAGAGAGGGAATCTCAAGGAACAGGATGAGTATGTGACTCAAGTGTAGAGAAACCAATTTCATAAATGCTACCAATCTAGAAATAGAGCCTTCCTTTTTTATTTTCAGTTAAAGCTGAGTTAGAGAGAGATGCAAAAAGGGACCTCCACCCTTTCAGCACACTCCTGCTCTTCAATTTTTTTTGGCACTAACCAATGGAAGCATGAAGCACTTCAGTGTGCTAAAGTATCAAACTTGCTGGACATCCCACTTTCCCAAGATTTAAGTATAGAACATGGCCACAGTAGTCCTCCTTTTCCACTCAAACAATCTGTAGTGTCAAGAACATACGAATTCCAATGTAGCCATCATTATATTTAATGACTTAACCAGAGACAAAACAGACTAGTTTCCCAGACTCCAGTCCACAAAGCATTTGGTAGCTGGATGGCCCTACGCGTTCTTCTTTCTAGCTGTTAAATCCTATTAAGAGATAAAAATGCATGAACACTTTGCTAAGGTTATTTTTCTGTGTGAGTTGTCATTACAATTGCTACAGGAACAGTACATGCAATCACTATATGCAACCTGGCAAATTGGAAAGTTAGAAATTCACAGAACCAACCCTACTAAACCACATTAGTGACAGAGTCTGAAAAAGCTCAGGCTGTCAAAGGTGAGTCAGAATGGCAAGACAGTGATGCTCAGAGCAAAACGTAAGTGACAAAGCAACCCACTTCATTCAGCCTCAGAAAGCAAGTACATACAGAAAGCTTTTACATTTATTGGGCACTCTTAGGGGAAAGGAACTTGCAGTCACTAAGCCCACTCCAGCAAAGATGACTCTTTTTAAACGTGCTGTTGATAATACTTACGGTAGAAGAAAGGGACAAACTCAACAGTGAGGGTAGCTGGTTTATACTTCTGTCTGCTCTTTTCAACTGTGCTAAGGAAATGTCTGCAATCACATTGAAACAGATATACCAAAGAAGTTAGATATGATACCTTGATGACTTAGTAATTTGTGATTTGATAATAGAAAACTGATAAAAATCAGAAGTTATCTTTTTACAGGATCAAAGTAATATCTAATCCTGAAGAAAAAATAAAAAATCATTACTAATCCCCAATTTACTGTTCTGTTTCTAGTAACATCTTAATTTTTAGGGTATGGTTTAGTTTAGGTTTGTTTGTTTTGTTTTTTAACAAGCCAGCATTCTATTATTTAGTCCTTGCTTATTATAACCCAGCTGCCACCACCACCTAGACTGCCAAATTTCTTAACCACTGAATTTGAAACAGGCACAAAATGTGGTGAAGAAGCCATCAAGCTAAAAGGATATAGTTCTACAGACATATTTATACACTTCTTTTCAAAGATGCAACACTTCTATATTGTGATTCTCAATAACTTCTTGTGCCCTAATTCAACTAGGTCCACCTATCCCATTCTTTTTGGCTTCCTTGTTTCACCAGTTTCTAAAAATGGGCCAGTTTTTGAAAGCAGAAAACAATCAAAGATGGTCATTTACAACTAAACACATCTTAATATACCCCCAAATATAATATATTTACTGGGAGTCTAGGAGTTACAATTTTAAAAGATATTTAAATCATAACCAATTTCAGAAAGCATAACACTTCTGTGGTGTAACTATATTCATTGCCAAATTCTGCAGCTTCACTGACTGTAAAATTCACTGATTTTGAGTACTTGTACTCTATCTAAGATACCACGAGACATGGTGGCGATACCTACTTAATCTGAAAACAGCTTAGCAGTTCACTGGCAGCCTACGTGGGAGAACTGGCATGCTGCTCTGCTCTAGAAAAGGGCAGTTCTCATACAGCACAAAAATACCAGAAGTTATGATTTCTACATGCTCCTTAAAACTTGTGCACCATGATTCAAGCTGTTATGGCATACTGCAGGCTTCCAGCTGTGACGAAACCTCAGTAGCCAAGGTACACAGCCCACATGATCCCCACTCTGCACGGACTCAGGCAAGCGACCTACTGCACTAACTCCACAAGTCGTGGAGTTGTCATAAACACACAAATGCTGTGTGAGCTCTACAGAATGTGTGTGATGAGAATGGGCCTGAGGTTTTACAAAATTAGCTAACACAAGATACTATCCGTCCAGGCCTTTAGTTATTTGCATGCAGAGGTCCAAGATCCAATGCATGTCAAAATGGTCCTAATGGAGATAAAAATTGAGGAACTAAAGGCAAAAGAGCTCTGAATGGCAGCAGCAAGGAGCAAACAACAACTCCAACCCTCATACACACAACAGAAAAACAACTGTTCAAAATTATAAACACTAAACTTTATTGCAATTTATTTGGGACTAATAAGGGAGAACTGTACATTAAAAAAAAATCTCATGGAAAATTTTGAGAGTTCTCTGAAGAGCCAGTTATAGCAGATAAAGTGAATCTCTAGTAGCTTCAAAGAACAGGGTCTGTGCCTAGAATAACAGAAATTAAGCTTCTTAGAAAGACCATTTTGTGGCTCTCTACTCTTTCCACCTTTCAAAAAGTTGTGAGACTTTCAAAAAGTCTCACAACTTGACTTTCTACTAACAGAGCAGGATATATTAGCACTCTTACAACTTTTTTGGCAATGAAGTTTGGTTTCAAACATGCCTACTTCATAATGTTAATTTTGGTAGAAGAATTAATAATGTGGTAAAAGAATTAATAATGTTATTCTAAACACTATATTCAGGGCAAAAGAGTTGAACTAAAACACAGTATCAACTGTGTTTTAAAACACAGTATCAACTGCTCAAGGCTATCAATTCCAACAGTTGTAAAATGCAACTGCAGAAGAATATACACATGACTAATTTTTATTTTAGTTTGACATCAGGCATGAGCACTTCTGTCACAAACTTTATATATTGTTTACCTGAAGCCATCACAAACCACAGTATATATAATCCTGTCCTAGTCCACACATACCCTGCAATTCGCTGCCTCCAGTTTCGATATGGATCGTAGAGACTTTCACAAAAAGCCAATGCATGTCTCACGAATTCTTCTATAGGAGTCTGATCTGCCACTTCTTTTTCTTTTGTTTTGCTTTTTAACTGAGGAAAAAAAGAAAGCTGTGGTCAGAAGACTTCTAGAAGCTGAAAATGAATCTTGATCTTCTTCAGAAGAGTTTTGAGCCCATAAATTTTTCTCCAAACAACACTATTATTGAAAAAGCAAATCATGTCTGAAAGGAGCAGGAAGTATACAATATCAAAAGTAACAGATGAGAATTGTTAATATCACGTACCTGTTGAATGTATAATGTTGTCATGGTGATAACATGGTTAATGTATGAACACATCCCAATCTCTTCCACA
This sequence comes from Heliornis fulica, assembly GCA_013399135.1. NCBI lineage: Eukaryota > Metazoa > Chordata > Aves > Gruiformes > Heliornithidae > Heliornis > Heliornis fulica. The sequence continues at coordinate 19,173 of VXBZ01007986.1, read as the reverse complement.
TTAGCCAAATTTCTATGAAGACAACAAAAAACCCACAGAAATGTACACAGTATACGATTTCAGATGAGTTGAAACAGTGTTTGTTTTAGCATTCTGTCAATATTCTTACAAAAGCACATCAGCATTTCAAAAATGCTCTCCAAAAGACTGCATGTACTCAAATGTTTATTTCTGTCACAGTAGCAGAGCTCAGAAGCCTTCATCTAACAGGAAGAAAAAGAAAGGTCTGAGTCACTCTGCTGTACACCAGTTCTGTCTGGAATTTGGGGTTTCAGAGGTTAAGCAGATTCCCAGGACACTCTTAAATAGAAAGCTCAGAAACAGCAACTGATAACAAAGATGATAACCTCCACTTCTCCCACATGATTAGCTCATACACTTCCTAAAATTTTAACATACTACCAGGAAGCATTTACTCACTTAAAGTTCTCCCAGTGAAAACGAACATCTAATAAACTATTTCAGAACTTAGAGAAATCAGCAACATCAAAGAAATAGCACGCACATATTAATTCTCAGCCTCAAGAACAAGTCAGAGATGAGGTCCTGAAGTGATGATATGAGAGCATTTCATCAGTTAAGTAAGACTGACAACAGTTTGTAATTCAGAAACATATTACCACCATGTACACAGTGTATCTGTAATACTCCAAGATACTTAAACACTGCCCTTTGTATTGTTTTGGGTTAAGGGGAGCCAAAGTACCCCAAAAAGTCCTGCTTCAAGTACTCCTTAGGAAAGGAGATTCCCAATTACATTTTAATCCCTTCCTCTCTTCATACAGTTTACAATAGAAGACTGAAAAATAAGAAGAAATATATCCCTAAACCCAGTTTATTTACCTGCTTCAATAGAATTACAAGAGAAGGCACACATTTCAGAAGGATGCCAGCTGCATTAATAGCATACTAAATCTGTTTCCTAAGCCATCTATGGAATTATAAGCATGTTAAAAGTGTTCCTCCTGTAGAATTCTCTCTCGTTATTTCATATCTAACGCTTGTTAGATTGTGCCTTTAATTCCCACAGATTTATGTAATTACAAGGAATTTAGTATCTAACCCCTTCCATTCTATTTATCATAGCAAACATTACTGCTGAAATGACTGCATCACTCCCTTCTATCTTTTATTCCCGCTTCCTTTATTGTGAAGATCCTGAGAAGTGGCACTTCTCTGTTTCTACCAGAAAGCATCCAAGTCACATTGTATATGTGCGTAGAACCTACAATTATAGGCTGCATTAAGATTCCTTAATCTAAACAGCCTTCCTGAGGTAGCAATCAGAACAAGTACCTGCAAAGGATGATAAAGAATTTCACAAGTAGAAGTGACAGAGACTGCTGCTGCTCTTCTAGGCCATCTGACATTTTCTGGACACACTGTAGCAGCTGGAGCCTGAGGACCTGAAGAATGTTATCAGGAAGCAGTGATATTCCTGGAGGAATGTCATCCACCCTAAAGAGAACAACCATACACAAAACTGTTATCCTGCAAATGACATGTTACCCGTCAATTTCAAAGTCCTCATGTAGTCTTTCAATACACCTCTGTAAGAAAAGGTGGCTCCTAAACATTTTCCAATGAACCAAAAGGAAATGCCTAGTGGCAATATGCCAGCTTGGGCTTCCTTTTTCCCCAGTAATTAATTGTACTGAAAAACAACCAAAAAAAAGTGTTACAAATTCATGAAGTGGATTCATAAATGCTCCTCCACACAACCATCTGCCTTAACTGCAGGTGAATGGGTGGCCTAGGAAATCCTTATATAAGTAAAGGGATGGCCACGATGAAACAAAATGTGAAAACTAAATAAAAGGGTAACATCGTCAACATTCTACTGAAGATTAGTAATTGGCATCTCATTTATTTGGACACTTTTATATAGTATCAAAGCCCAGTTGGTACCCATCCACAGTGAACCTCATGTCTGTCCTGAATCAATTACAAATTAAGTGCATGGAGAAAACTGTTCACAGTAAGATTAAATAAAGGAAAACTTGAAAAATCAGTCTGGATGAATGTGCAGGAGAAGCTCCTCCAGCTGATTCATCACATGGATTTTGCACTAAAAGCTGAACCAAATAGTATTAGTTTCTGGATATCATTAACACAGCAAATACAGTGGTTTTTATCTGTTATTTAATTACTTTTCCAGAAAACTAAAAAGCAACTGCCTCATTGGTGTTAAATGTAACAACTCTACCAAAGCCAGACATGTCCCTGAAGAACATGAAAGAAAAATGGAAAATGAATTATCACAGATAAACCAGTAGCTAAGGCAATGCTCCAGGAACAGCCATACAGAAACCATTTCAGCAACAGTACAGCATATATAGATGTGCTAGAACATTCTCTAGGATGGAGACCGTTTATTCACTGCTGCACATATTAGAGAGTCAGTTTATGTTTGGCTTCAGCTATTTACCAGCATAGATTCTCTAAGAACTCAACACAGGAAAAGGACAAGCAAAAGCCTTACAGCCTGCAAAAGCCTTCAACATGGCCAACACCAGGGGAAAAGTGCAACAAAAAAACTCAGCTCTCAAAAACCCAGGAACATGACACTTGCATACATACAGCTGTCTGAGAGTAAGCATCAAAGGATAGAGGAATGCAATGACTGACGCTAAACACTGTGATACCAGTTATGCGAGGGAAATGAGAAACAATTGTTTATTTTCTAAAGTTGAAGAGGAAGCTCAAATAGAAGGGAAAAATGGAGACCAAATTTATTAAAACAAATAGATGGGTATAAATGACAATCAGGCTCCTATGTCCTAGTAAACAAGCGTTACTGTACAGGACCAAATACTGTTCATTCCCTTGCCTCTTCACAGAACTGTGCAATTTGCTATTCAGAAACTCAAGGTATTCAGAAAGTTTTAATACAAATTTTACATGGGCTAGGCTCTCAACTGATAAAGACACTGGCCACAAAGATGAGAACAACTGCTTTTTTTCCCAACACAACTGCCAAAACCTACTTCTGTCCCTCAAGATGCCAGCAGATCCATACCCTCTGGGACTATAGGCATGGCTCCTCATCATCCAATAATTCAGTCTTTGTATTAGCACAACCATTAACTTTTGACAGCTGAAATCATATATCTAGAGGTAATTTCCCTAAAATGGCCAACTAGTCTTTTTCAGTAAGATCATAAAATGCTTTACAAGAAAGCAAGCAGCATACCCTTCATGCCTCATGTCCCAAAGAATGTTTTCTCTGCAGTAGCTGTCCATGCTATTACACAACCAATGAGAATTTAATGCCTTATGCAAGACTGGCACAAGAAATTCTAATTGGGATTACTCCAAAATGAATGTAGTATAGAGTATGTAAATATTTATAAAAGATCAAACTTATTTTCACCCTGGAGCAAGTTGCTACTATACCACCACTAAAATCTAAAAATTAAATTTGTGAGCATGTAGTATCAATTCTTTTTTTTTCCTGACAAGACTAGCTGTGCAAGTATTACAATAGGAGGGAAAAATAATCTCAAAAATCATATATATATTAACTGATGTTCTTATTTGACTGCTGGTATCCTGCCTCAAATATAGGAGATGCATTTGGGTTCTTTTTATTTATGATTTCCTAGCATTATATTAGCATTGTTATGCAGAAATATCAACTGATAGCTCAGATATTTGAAGGGAAGTTAAATTGTCTCTAAACTGTATTCAGCTATTACAACTCAAACACACACACAGAGACTTCCAAGCTCTCCTCTGCCAGTGATAAGCGCTTTGGAACAAAGTGCTGTAGAAGAACAAGCTTATTTTCAACAGCCATGAAACCATGTAATCAGCATTCCTATCATGATTTCTGCATCATTTTTTGTGGGTTTGTAGTCAGTAAGTTAACAAAGTACAGTTTCCATGGTACACTGCACGAGTTTCTTTTAAGCTCCTTTGCTCAAGATCGTGAAAAACAAAACCAGAGAAAGAATGTGAAAACACTGTGGAGGCCTCCGTAGTTTCTGAAAGCTTTAAACCAAATGACAACTCTTCTTCAGTGAGAGGGGAAAAACCTCTCACCAGCTAGTAAAGGTTTTATCCTTTCCACAGTAAATACACAGGAGTTGAATAAATGTTTTTAGGCAAAGAACAGATAGGTGTGCTAATCTTTTATGCTTGATGCTCAAAGCTGTCAGCATATCTATTTTCACCTTTTCAGTAAAATCACCAAAAACACAATTAATGAACCATTCCACTTAACAATATCAGGTAGATAGATATACAATGATGGAGATAGAACTGACGCTGTACAAGCCTATAAGCTGCATAACTGTATAAGCTCTACTTATGCAGTCAAATCCTACCACTCAATACACTCATCCTCTATATTTAGCGATTTCCTAATTCCACATTATGTAGCATCTTTCAGATTTCCAAAACACATTTCAGGAAATTATACATTTAAATTTATAGAAGTACTCCTATCAGTTAAATCAGCAAGTGACAATGCCAATTAAGAGTGCTTTCAGGGGAAAAATCTCACCACAAATAGTTTCATTACATTTCTTAAGTGGTGTTTTCTTGGATGCTAAAAACACACATGTTTTACATTGACACAAAACTTCATGCCTGTCTTCCAAAAAGTTAGCTTTGTCCAGCAATTTGTACAAGCTTTCTTCTCCCTGCAGAGTTTCTCACTTTTTCCTGGCATTCACCCTTCAGTGTACAAGGTCTTTCAGGCATACAGCTGTAAACCATACCAAGATTTATATAAGGAAAAAGCCCAAAGTAATTTTCCACTCAGTTTCTCCTTTTAGCTTGCATCATGTATTATTTCTAAGACCAAAACACAGAAATAGTTAATAAATAACTCCAGTAAAAAAATAAAAATAAAAATTGAGTCCACAGTGTCCTATGGCCCCCAGAGAAGAGTGACTGGAAATCAGCATTGCACGGTTCCACACTGACCTACTTGTTCTTTTTTTCAGGCTCAGTAATATCAGTTCCACTGTGTAAATGCCTGTAATATAAATTGACAAACCCCAGAGAGATGCCAGTTTTACATGCCTGATTATATCACAAATGCAAATAAGGTCAGAAACCAACATTGTTTGATAATTTTAATATCTGCTCTCAAACAGAAGATGATCTGCCTTCATCCCTATGCTGTTTTGATACATTTTCTCTACATCTGTTACACAAACGAGTCTAAATCTATGTGGGCCTACTCTTCCAGACTAAATCACTAATCCTGTCATTAACCTCAGAAAAATACAGTACTTTTTTTATGCTCACAAAACCATCATTTAGCACAATGAAAATGCTGCTATTGTTCTGCACAACTAACCTTCATGGGTTTTTTTCTTATGCTGCTGTAAAAAAACGTACCCAAGAAACATGAATGAGTAAACAAAAGCACTTACAAAACCCAAAGTATCAAGATACTCCTCTCTTCCACTGTTCAGATTTCAATATTTCAATAGTATGCTAAAGATAACCTGTGTCACAACCTTTTTCCTTAGCAATGTCAAAAATGCAAATTCCTCTGTTAAGAAAAAGAGATCTACTGAAGGAACACAGAATAAACTAGGTGGTCTCACTTACTGTTAATTGCACTAGATATTTTTCACTCATACAGGCATTATGAGGAAAAATTGAATACAGCGAGCAGAGACAAGCAGGTTTTATCCACCAAGATCCACTTGCAGTACTCTTCATTTCCTTTTAACAGCAGAGGCTATCACTTACACTTTAAACAGGATCTGCTCCAAAGCCCATTAAAGAATTTCCATTGATTTCAACAGGGCTTGGATGGCAGCCATCATGCAGGGAGAGCTATTCTTTGCGTTCAAACACCAGGAGTGGCATCAGCCATAACACTGACACCAGTTCTCATGGTTTCTGAATGCTGTAATAGAACTCATAACTCATGCAAGCATCTCAAACTCAAGAGAAAACATTGAGTGCCTAAGTTTCTATTCCTCCTTTGCAAAGTTAGCCTTTGTCCTGGTTTGGTTGGGCCACAGTTCATTTTCCTCCTAGCAGCTGGTGTAGTGCTGTGTTTTGGATTTAGGATAATACTGTTGATAACACACTGATGTTTTCAGTTGTTGCCAAGCAGATAAGGACTTTTCAGCTTCTCACACTGTCCTGCCAACCAGAAGGTGGGGGGTGCACCCAAGCTGGGAGAGGGCATAGCTAGGACAGCTGGCCACAGGGCTATTCCATACCTTAAGATGTCATGCTCTGTATATAAACGGAGGGAGTTGGCTTGGGGGATAGTATGGCTCAGGAACTAACTGAACAGTGAGCAACTGTGCTGTGCACCACTTGCTTTGCATATTATTTTATAGTTAGTACTATTATTGTCTTCCTTTTCTTTCATATTAAACTTTACCTCAATCTCCGAGTTGTACATTTTTTATTTTTTTTTTCCTTTTTTATTCTCCTGCATTCCAGTGGCAGGGTGGGGACTGAGTGAATGGCTGTGTGGCTGTTTTAGCTCTCTGCCGGGCTAACCCAGCTGACAAATTCATAATACTAAACATGGAACTCTAATTTTAGACTTCAATACCACCTCATGATTATATCTGAGAACTTGTGGTCAGCAACATGTGTGAAGTCAGCAATATTCTTGCCCTGAGCTTAAGTCTTCACAGATGCAAAGAAAGCACTGTAAAGTTTATAATTTCAGCATATTTTTATTTTAAAAGGTTTTCCATTAAAAGACATCCACATTTTTCATTAAGCATTTAATCTCATCCTTAATCTCAAGGCAATCTCTGAAATAAATTTACAAAACTCTTTACCTATATTTTCTATTCAGTCACTGCTGATGCAAATGCCAAACACTAATAATACTATTTCATATTCAACATGTAATGAATACTTATCCAAAAAATGCACAAGGAATTACAATTATATTTCCATGAGCAAATCCAAGTCAATACTCAAGCAACTTCCTGGTATAATGCTAATACCAGTATTTGCTTAGTTTCATCATTCCCAACCCAACTTGACCTTCAAAAGAACAGGAGTGCCACTCAATGATTGAAAACCTTCCTTTGCTTTAAAGGCAGTGTTGCTGTTGGACAAGACAGGCTCTCACACAGGTCTGTTTCAGATACAGACCAAAGATGAACAGTTCTGTAATTGTACATACCTGGTTGGCAGCTTCTCAAAGTCCACATCCAGAAACTGTTCATAGCTAGAAACAAAACTATCCAACCAGAGCTTCAGGTAATCTGGATCTTTCTGGAGAAGAGAAAAAAATAATAGAAAAAAAAAAAAAAAGGAACACATTAGGCTGTATTACACTCAAGGTCATCTGTCAACAACTCTTAGTGCTAACATGAATAGAAAAGTTTTATTTAATGCATTTCAACTGGGAGAATGGAAGGAATATGCAGTTTTTTCCAAACTAAAATAAAAAAACCCACATGTCCTTTGAAACTCTCAGCCATGTTGCACTCATGACATTCTTGCTCTATTAATTAATTCCTGTGCTCCCACTTCCTGGCACCAATGCCAACCAAAACATTTCTGCTTCTCCCCCTGCAGGAAATCTTTATTTACTCTCCAGAGTAACACATACCAGCTTTACAAAATCACTAGAATGCTCTAGTCTCAATAGCATAGATATTAGTACACATCACACTGTATGTCTTAAAAAATTACAGAAGATCTCCAATAACAATCCTAATCAAAATAATTTGCTTTTTGCTTCATTGACTGATTGATATGGCAACTAGCGGATTAGAGCCAGAGGAAGAGTTCCAAGAGACAATGCAATGCCTGTGACTTGTATACCAGACATCTATAAAATACATAGGAATTTAAATTTTGACTTCCTAGTTGTTTTTAGAGCACAGAGACTCTGAGACCTGCAACTCCTCAGGGCTGGGTCCTGTGCCAGCAGGGAGTGCAGACACTTGAAACAGAAGGATTGCCAGACAAAACTTGCAAAAACAGGAGTTAAGTTCTATAGGTGAAGCATTTGGCTGATTACATGGTGGTAACTCATGGCTAAGGTAACATTAAGAAAAAATATGTTTCTTCTAGCTGCAACTAATCTATCTGCTGCAATGAAGCTTCTCTTATGCCATGTTGTTACAATGTTGTCACACTTAGGGTCATAGCTGGGCAAGCCCAAGATAATCAGACCAGTTATCTCTGTGTTTGGTAGCCTTAAACCAAACATCCAAGTTTTGTATTTCCAAAACCAACTATGTTTGTCATTTACACCAGACTATTATGAGAAAAGTACAACAGGATCTTCTAACACTGAAGAAATTTAAGTGATGTAATGAATATGCCCTGAAGGAGCCACCTTGTAATATAAGCTTGCATAGAAAAAAGACCTACCCTGACAGGCTATGGAAGATGCTAAGGAATTTAACATTTTTCCCCCCCTTATTGTCACAGAAAATTCCACTCAATCCACTTTGTAACTGGATCACTACTACTGGCATTACCAAGGAAAACAAGTTCAGTTTTAGTGAAAGCACCATAAAATGCAGCTTTACTGCTGTATTGATGGTTTACTGTCTTTGGACTGAAGATGCAATGTCAGTAACAATGCAACCCCAGAAGCCCAAGGCAGTGCTTGCTGCCATTGTAATGTCTAATGGATCTGAACAACCTGGAATAGATTCTTCTGCCCCGTTCACTGTTTCCCATCTGAAAGCTTGAAGCAAGTGGGGGAAAGCAGGATACTTCCATGTGATGTCTATACTAGATAACTGCAAAAGAAATAGGAGTTTAAATTTAGGCTTCCTACTTGTTCTTAGAAGAGCAGACAGACGCTGTTCATGATGAGCAAGTTCTTCAGGGCTGGGTACTACTATTACGACAGCAGGGAGGACAGATACTAGACCACCACAAGCCACCACAGGAAAATTCCTGTCAAAATATGTCACTTGAGATAGCCTTACTTTAGAAAGCAAGCTGCTTACTTTCCAAAAGCAAGCTGCCAGTCCATAGCTAACGTATACCTCCACAAGTCACATCCACTAATACACATCTATGCAGTCCCACATTCTATGTTATAAATTTTTTTATATAACTTTAAAATATTTGCCTTATAGATTTTAAAATAACTTTAAATCTAATCTATAACCTATAGAATTTATCCAAAAAATTTAAACTTTTTTGTGCATTCTTGTTTTCACTTTTCTGTATCTCCTCCTTTCTGCTAGTTTTCTTGATATTACCACAGAAGTTCCCCAGTAACAGATTATTTCCCTGCAGCATTAAGAGAATGGAGCAATCTGTGAATAACTAACACAGTATTCTTGGGAAATGTCAATGTAAAAGAAATAGTCACCAAGAAAGACTCACACACACAGTCTGGTCAGTACAAAATAGCTGCTTATAGAAGAGCCTCCCAGCAGGAAAAATCGTAACACAATTGACAACAACAACAAAAAAGGAATAAAATAAAAACTGAAATCCAGATTCTGAAATGCTGCAAAACTCTTTGCAGAGCATCTTTCCACACCAAGTACAGCAGTTATAAAGCATAGGGATGCCCCGCTCATTCTAGATTTTACCCTTCTTTGTACCCCAAAAGATCCCTCAAAGTCAACCAAGAGGCGTCAGAAACACCAAGACACAATTTACTTCTCTATCATTATTATAGATTAAATGTCTTCAGATACTGTGAGAAGAGATGCCATATAAAACCCTAGACTAGATACATACCTTGTCTAATTATTTGTTTTTGCTGCCTTGCTGCATTTTCTTCATCTTCCTTAATTGTCTTATTTCCCCTTCTTACACTTAACTTCTAATCTCTCCCTCCTTCATAGTCTTTCTTCTCATCTCTGCTTTTACTCCCCATCAATGATTTTAAGTCATCACTCCCTTTATTTTTCTGTTAAAAAAACTGCCATAGTAGTACTATGTAACATGTGATGTAGCCTTGTCCCCATGTTTAGTATGTAGTGAACTACCAAACAGTTATCCTAAATATACCTATTAACTGTCCTCAAGATGAGATTGAAACATACAGAATTAAGAAAGCTACTAAGGATAAATTCAAGGTTTTAAGGCTATTGGTTTAAACTACAGAGATTAACAGATTATCTCAACCAGGTGAGTATAGAGTAAACATTTCTCAGACTCAGTGAACAAACACCTTGAAAAACCAAACTAAGAGATGGGCAGGAAGAAAGACTTCGTAATATCCTAAAAGAATGAGCTGGAAGTAGCACAATATTCTGTCTTCAGACACTGTCGCTTTTAAAAATTGTTCAGGTATTTAAGGCTTTAACTTTTTTGCAATTTGAGTTACTTTAGCCAGGTGCAAACTATTTCACAGGATCACAAAGATGAGGAAAACCAGGATACAGTTGTAGAAACAACAATATAGCTCAGGCTACAAAGGACAAAGCAATAACATCCATGGCAAAGTCACTAACAGAAACTTTGCCACATGCACGTGTCCACACCTCCAATGATAATGCCCATACTCATGCAAAAACTATTTGACTTTTTTCTCCTTGAACAAATGGCTTTATTTTTTCTTGGTGGGAGCAAGTTCATTAAATAACCAAAACTAATTATTGACAAAGCTGAGGCTCATAACTAGTTGTTGACAGTAAGCTTTTATAAGAAAAGTTTATATATACATATATACTTTATTTATAAACTTTTATAAGAAAACTGTTTTCTTGGTCTTGTATCACTGAGAAAGATGTGCAAATAACATCTCTATCAGACTTAAAATTGCTTTAACAAATGGGTATGGATGAGAGAAGGGCAAAGGGAGGACAAAAGACAAAATTAGGTAAAATGCTTGCTCCTTTTTAGTAATAATAATCAGTTTCAGACTTAGGAGTAAATTAAACATCCTTATCCTTAAACTATAATGCCTTCACAAGGCTACCAGTAAGAAACAACACTGGCAGAAAAAATATGTGAGAAAAAGCAATTATGTAGACGACAACAGGAGGCCATGGTTACCATAAAGGACCACAAGTTTTTGCTTCTCTGTAGTGCACATCCTGCTCAATACACTTTGACAGTGAAAATCCTCCTAGTTCTGGTAAATACCAAGAACTACAGTACTGTTCAATCATTACTACTGGCATACTATTTAACCCAACTCCCTCTGCCTCAATCCCCTGTCAGCCTACTATATATTATTCCATGTTACTAAAATAATCAGCTTTGTTATCAAAATACCAGGTAACGCTACTGGTATGTGCCAGTAGAAAACAGTTGACACAATAGCTGACTCATTCTAAGTCAAATCTAGACATTTCCATAAGGGCAATAGTGCTAATTCAACACCACTTAAGGAAGAAAAAAAAATAAAATCAAAGTTAAAAAGTAAACAAGATAACTTAGCAATATAAGAAACACTAATAAATAAATATTGTAAACCATGTAATACAAGTATGCCACCTTTCCCCAAATTAACAAAAATGAAGACTTACAAACTAGGAGTACGCCAATCCAGGAAAAAGTGACCAAATATTTGCTTTGCTAAAAATTAAGACACATAAGTTATTTCATATATATTAGAAACAGAGTTTAAAACCAGCTTCCAAACTTCAAATTTGGCCCAGGTTTTCTCCTTTTACTTTCTTAGCAGGATTCAGCCCAGACCCTGTGCACCAGCCTGTCACCTGTTGAAAACTGGCAGTAACCTACCTGTTACTGAAGCAGTTTTCAGAAAGGGAGCTGACAAATGCCAATGCTACCTATGGCTAACACAAATGGACCTAATTTTAAAACGAATACACGTGTGTTCTTCAGTGCCAGTTCAACTTTCCAAGCCAGTACATGCTGCAATCTGACAAATACGTGTTACCATGTGGCAGAAAACTGCATCCCATGCCTACAGCAATACTTCAGATCTGCACTGCTACAGAGAGCAACGCATCAATGAACTTCAACCCCAGCTCCAACCGACTGACTACAGATTGTAAGCTACTCCATTACACCTGCAGTCCTCCTAACAAAGCAGTGTTATTTGGCCAGACGATAATAAAGCACCTCAAACGTTCATAAACCTTATTACCAGTAAAAGCAGTGTAATCTATGGAATATGTTATCTCAGTTCCTATTCTCATGACTACCCTTTTGTTGCCATTCTGCAGACAGGTTAGCTGGAGGCTGCGTGTCAGACAATAGCTCCAAATTGGTTTCTGTGGTGCTGGTTGCAGACAAACCGTGCTTTCAAAGGGCAGCTTACAAAGCAATGTATGTTTTGATAATACACCACAAGGACAAACTGTAATAAACCAGTTGTAGTTTGGTACTTTTTCCCAGACCTGCTACACACATTCTGCAGATATGCCCTAGGAGATCAGCAAGAAACACAGATGGAAGTTTTTGATTTGTATAACAGCAGTAAAGGCAGAAAGAAGCTCTATGTAGTAATAAAAACACTAACAAGCTACAAGTTCTAGAAATTACAAGGGCTTTCTCTACTTTGTATGAAGACTGATGGAATTAATGTTCTAACACAGTCCTTACATATTTTTCCCCAGTAATTAGTTTTCCAGCGCTAAAAGTTCAACAAGATTTCTTTTTTGCAGCAGTAGTAACACTTTTTGAATTCATAACAAGCTGGGTGCTGTGGAACTCTTACAGCTTACCCCAAGTTCAATGAAAACATTTTGCACAACTCTGGCATTAAGAGTCTCCCACCAGAAATCTTTAGACCTGTCCTTGCTAAATATCGGCACATTTACACAAGGTTTCTAGTCGACACTGTTTATGTATTGATACACAAATAGCTTCCATTTCTGTGCAGGCTTCAAGCAGAGATACACAAGTAGAAGGGCAAAGCTCAGTACAATTTTTAGAGCCATGTTCAGGAAGTTTTAGTTGCTAAAAACAAAAGCTGGATCCACCCGAGGCTATTTACAGTGTCACATTCCATGGTTTAAAGGCAAAAATTCCCTGCAGGGCAGCTCAGAGTCTGACTGTCAGACAAGCCTGACTTGTTTGACAAGACAGTTGTTTGAAGTCGTTAAATTTAACATTCAATCATAAAACAGCCAGCCTGGTCTGACTACTGTGCGTAGCAGTCAGTCAACCTTCAAAGTGGATTTCAGCTTAGAAACCCTACCATAAAATCTCACTGGTACTGGTATTATGGTAACTAATCCCCCATCCCCAAGTACTGCATTGAAAATAAAAACAATCCCTTGGTGTTAAGGCTGAATTAAACCTACAAAAAGTAACGGTAGGAAATTAAGCATTTAATATTGCCTTTAGATCACTGGTGAGTTTAACAGTCTTAAAACTAATGGCAGTAGTTTAAACTGCCATAACACAGACTGGTAGAACATTTCTCAGTGCTTTTTGAAACAGACTACTCATTGGAGGATTTGAACGTTTGTTTTAAGGGAGCTTTTCCCTCTTCATGTTTTCAGATGTAAAAGGCAACATTTTCAGCACGAGATCTCCCAGCAGACTTTATTCTGAAATACAAAGTGTTTATGCTTTCTGTGAACCTTTCAGGTCTGTAAAATGCAAAAATAAAACATAGAAAGATTTGTTATAGCAATAACACTAGAGTTAGAATTAATAAAAGCCCAGGTGAGAAACCATTCTAAACTGACTAAATTGCCTTTATAAATTCGATCAACTAATTCTCATTATCAAGGGAACCACCTTTGAGCACAACTTCCCATTTAATTACAATACTAATTTTTTAATCAGCTGTTGATCCAAAGGAAGGGTCTTGGCAAGCAATCGAACTCCCACCCAAAAAAATTCCATTTCTGGGGAAAAAAAAAAGAGGGGGTGGGAGGGTAGAAACGGGAGTTACAGTGAATCATAACACAAACAACTGTTTTGGGACAAGTTAAAAAATCCCATTTAGCATAGAGATTAATACCAAAATAAACCTATAGCTGTCAATCATTATTAAACTTACTTACAAACATTAAAAGTCAAAGATAATATATTTCTTTCCAAAACAAGCAACATACATACTTTCATTAATGCCTTAAGTTAAAGAAACACACAATTATTTGAAAGCTGTTATACAATTTCCTTTCTATTTCAGATCCCCAACGAAACTGGAAAAACAGAATGGAAGTTTTCTTACTAAAATGGAAACAAAGCCTCCATTCCTCTATTTTCTTTCTTTTGCTCTTTTTGTTTGCTGTTGGTTTGGAATAACAATACAATTATAGCCTTGTACCTTGGAACTCTCATGACTGATACCATCCATGGTCTAGTTAATCTGAACTGTATATAGTCATAACTGAGCACCATCTTTGAGACCTCTTTTGTCTTTATGTTACTATACACAACAAATATTAAAGGACCACCCATTTCATCACAGTATTTTCTCTCCCAAAATCCAAGTTTGCTGTTTAAAGCAGGCAAATAGCACAGATTTAACCAAAACTGTTGTTTAAAAAAATCCCTGTTATTTAAAAAAAAATAAAATGGGAAAATAAAATAAATCCTTTTCCCTCCTTACTTCTCAGAACATGTTAAATCATTTAGTCTACAGTTTCCAAGATGCTTCAGTTGTAAGTTCAGCAAAAACATAGGTGAATGAATATCAATGTTGATATAAATAAATACATTAGCAAAACATTTACTGATAAAGTTTGTAAGGCAACTTAAAAGCAGCCTGCATCTACCATGACTGCTTCCTACAAAACTTTGGGGAACTGCATCATGAGAAAGTCTGGACTGATGTCCTAAGTATACTGTGGGTTAACATTTCCAACCACTCTCCCACAGAAGCCAAGCCTTTATACTTTTTGCATAATGCTTTTAGAATAAGAAGTTCTAAAAAATTTTAAAACCTTTTTGCAATTCCTACATCGCCCTTCAACATTCCAAGTAAAAACTGGCAGTAAAGCACATGAAGGTACAACATTTTCCTAAAATTATTACTAATATTAAAAGAATAATCTTGATGTCTTAAAGGAGTCAAACTGCTTCATTTTCATTATATATACATATCTGGCATTAATGCTAAATCATTCTTTCCAGTGCAAGCGATACCTTTTCAATCTCTGCCATAACTTCCTTATTACTCTTTGAACGTCCCATAGGATACTTCAAGAAGTTCTTTGGCAGATTCCGGTGAATGATAATTGACAATAAAAAGAGTACCAATCCTCCCAACATTAATAGTTAAAAGCAAACTCATTCACTGTTTTCATTTCAGTCTTCAAAGATTTGTCTTCATCCCTATCCACCCCCAGCTCACCAAAGCTTCAGTCTAAAAGTCAAAAATACTAGGTCTGGTTATGTAAACAAAAGTGTATTTGCTATGCTAAACTGGTGTCTATTACGTAGGTAAAGGTTTAACATCTGCTTTGCTTTTATAGACTTTGTCCTACGTAAGAGTATTATGGAATCATTAATTTATTTCAAGGTTTTGTTTGTGTCACCCTTAAATACCCTATATATTGATATAGCCTTTAAAACCTTTGGAATTTAACCTATTAAATAACTTTTTGTTCTAAAACATGCTCTGCTTTTAGATACTAACTAGTATAATTAGCCATGCTTACAGCTGAATTCAATTCCTAATTTTCCATAGCCACAGTTAGCAGTGTCAGTCAATGCTAAAACAACTATTTAATGCTGTTTATTCCCATTGTTTACTATAGCTCCATGCAATCTGCAATTATAAATCAAACACCATCATAAATGCTTTAAATGTCAACAAAAGCATCACCACATACAAATGTTTTATCAGCACAGAAATCTAGCAGCCAATGTTCAGATCTGCAGATACATAGAGCAGCATTTGTGAGATCTCAAACTTAAAATGGTATTTATGATAACAATAATCAAACTGAACTTTGGTTTCTTGGTGTCTCCCATTGTATCTTCCATCTTCCTCTACTGCAGCCTCCCATTTACTAAAATATAAATTGACAAAGTTACCCAAACAGATGATGTATTTAAAATAAGCCCCACCAAGCAGCTTATCTGTACTGTCAAGACACGTGTGTTTTGGTTGGTTTTTCCTTCTTACACAGCTCAGTAATTAAAGAAGCTCTTCACTCTTCTATGACAGCTGTTTAACCTTTCAGAAGCCTGTAAATATTTTAACACTATCTACTGACAGCATTTGGATGCAGGCATTAAGCTACAATGCTGTTCAGTGGGCAGCTGGCAAGCCTTTCTCCCATTTCCACATTACAGCCTAAACACACTGTGTATCTGAGTTGATTTTGCAATATTCTTCTATCATGCACATACTATCACCAGATATGAAGTTAAAAGTGCCACAACTCAGATAAACACTGGCTTATTGTGCAGTGTTAAATTCACTCTTACATTCATACATCACCAGATAGAACCAGAAGGCTGTGTTTCTAGCCTTGTGACAAATCTTAGGTTTAAGAAACACTTGAATCTTTCACTTCAGTAAAAGCCTGATCTGAAATTCATTTGTTGGCATGTTCAGAACTGGAGGTTTCTCATTATTTCTGTAAAGCACTAATCCCCAAATATATGGACATGCAGGACCTCCCACTGAACACCAGTGAAACCCTGAATCTTACAGCAAAATCAGGGGCAAATATCAGACACTTTATCTAAAACTAGCTGCTATATATATATATATATGTATTGGCAAATATAGAATGATAAGAAACAATAATAATTTCCCCATAGCTTGCAAAATATTATAATTTTCCTTCATCTCTGTCTATTTACATTTATCTGCTGTCTCGTTTCAACCTCAAGTCTGCATTCTCTGTGAGAGTCCCTGTTTTGTTTCTGAACAGCCAACAGCACAAGGTCATCCTGGTCCACAATTAAAGAAGGTAACGGCTACCAAGAAAGTTAAGAGATTAATGTCTCATATATAGATATCAGTCATTTATATGAAAAGATCTAATTTATAAATATTAGAATTATGTTAGTTCTTGGACTATGAGGCATCTGTTGGAATAGCAGATAGTAAATTCAGAATTGAAAAGTAACTGTTCTTGTTTATCTATATCCATTTTTAGTTCAGCATCTCAAAGATAGAACAAAGATATTTTCACCAACACATGGCCACAAGTGACTTGTGACATGCTCTTTTCAAGTTACACTCTCTCAAAATGCAGAGATTTGTTTAAAACAACATTCAGAAAAGACATAATTGTCCTGTAAAGCTTCACTCACTAGTTTTAGGAGAGGCATGAATTTACATGACAGTGACCTATAAAAAATTACTTTTACCGAATAATTACTTTTCTCAGCATTCATCTCTCTGTAAGAGAACACTTCTTTATCTAATATAACAAAAGCAACATATAATGATGTGATACGAATCACCAACAAATGAGCAATTGCACAAGAAGGAAGACAAGTGCAAGTTAAGTCAGGATGAGATCATATTTAGCATGCAAAGGTCAGTGTTTCACATGGGGCTCACTGTTTACTGTCAAAGATTATATTCTTGTTGAGTTACATGTGTCTCACCACAACTAACCATAGCTTTGCTAAAGCCACTTTTCTTGGAGAAATACAATTACAACATCATTTAGGAGAACAACTGGAACCAGATGACGTTCAATAACAGCAAGTGTAGGGTCTGGCACCTGGGAAGGAACAACCTCAGGTATCAGTACTGGCTGTGGGATAACCTGCTGGAGAGGAGCTCTGCTGAGAAAGACCTGGGGGTCCTGGTGAATGACAGGTTGGCCATGAGCCAGCAGTGTGCCCTGGTGGCCAAGAAGGCCAATGGGACCCTGAGATGCATTAAGAGGAGGATAGCCAGCAGGTTGAAGAAGGTGATTCTCCCCCTCTACTATGCCCTGGTCAGGCCTCACCTGGAGTCCTGTGTCCAGTTCTGGGCTCCCTGGTAAAAAACAGACAGGGATCTCCTTGAGAGAGTCCAGTGAAGGCCACAGAGATGATTAAGGGCCTGGAACATCTCCCATGTGAGGAAAGGCTGAGTGAGCTGGGGCCATACAGCCTTGAGAAGACTGAGAGGGGATCTCATCAATGTCTACAAATGTTTGAAGTGTGGGAGACAAAGGGAGATGGCCAAGCTCTTGTCAGTGGCCTGTGGGGACAGGACAAGGGGCAATGGTCACAAGTTGGACCACAGGATGTTCCGCACCGATGTGAGAAAGAACTTTTTCGTGAGAATGACGGAGCACTGGGACAGGCTGCCCAAAGGGGTGGTGGGGTCTCCTTCTCTGGAGATATTCAAGACCTGTCTGCTTGTCTACCTGTGCAAACTGCTCTAGAGAACCTGCTTTGACACGGGAGTGGGACTCAATCTCTTGAGGTCCTTTCCAACCCCTACAATTTTGTAATTCAGTTCAACCATAATGCTTTATGCAGCCCTACAACAGTCAGTCTAAAAGTTGATCTGACCATAAATTCATTTACAAATATTCTCCAATTCTATACAGGGACATAGGTTACAAAAAATAACAAAAAAAAACCCCACACAAAAACAAAAACAAAACCAAAAACTCATTATTTACTACAAACTGATGAACCATCCATTGCAATTTCATAATAGTCTCCCAGAAGGTATAGATTTGCTGTCACTTACTGAACATCACATTAAATGCCCCAATCCTTTGATTCAGGTGACTGAGGGACTGAATTGAACTATAAAATATTGTCTGGGAGGCAATTTTATAGGCCAGTAGTGAAGGGATACTGACAATACAGCAGGGCCCCTATTGTGAATTTACAGCATAGGTCAGCTCAAGACCATGACAGAACACACTAAGAAAACCAGTATGTTCTTGCTCCAAGACAACTTTTTTTGATTAACAAGAGAACCCTACTTTTACGTTAGTTTTGGCCCAACACAAGGTGGCTGATGCTAACAGAACTCCTCATAAGGAATACATCCTTCAAAAGACTCAAAGGAACATAAAATTATTCTCACGAGTAAACAGAGAATGGAAATTATTCTTTCACAGACTGTTCCTACTTACAGCAGGGTACACATTCATTTAAACAACCCCTTTAATTTTCATAATGCAAATGTAAGTTTACCTCAAGTCAATTAAATATGCATGTTTGTAAGTTAAATCTTCAGCCTCTAAGTCTCTGCAGCACAATGGTCTTCCAATAGTAGAGGCAGCCATGTGATTACAGAACAGTTAGCATACCACTGTTTGTGGCACGCACTCAGCACAGTGGTTCCCTCCTGACCAACAGGGAAATCATGATTTCTCTCAAGACCACTTATTTTCTGATTAAAGTCATCTTCTGATTCCTGCTGAGCCAAGAAGGACCCAAATAAGG
>VXBZ01007983.1:373-35253 GCA_013399135.1 Heliornis fulica | reverse complement strand
GGAGCCGCGAGCGGGAGGGCGAGGGACTGCCGGGCTCCCCAGCCCGGGGTGCTGCCGCTCTCCTGGAAGTCAAATCCCCGATTTCTTTTTATAATTGGTTGACTAAACTTAAGGGCGGGGAGGAGGAGGACTGGTTAATGAAAAGTTTTGGTGTTTTCCTGAGCTCGGCTCGTGTAACCGGTTAATAACCGAAGCTGCTTCGAGCAGGGTGAAGCCGAGAGGGCTTTTAGGCTGATCAACACCGTCCAAATCATCGATGGTTTGAGAGACACCCCCCTCTCCGCCTCGCCGCCTAAAACCAGTCGCAGGAGTGGAAATAATCAGAGGAGAAGCGTTAATAGCGGGCAGGGGAGAAGGGCTCTGCCTTGGGTTGCTAGGGTGGGTGCTGTTGCCTGCCTTCCCTCGCTCAGTGCCCTTGCAGCTTCTCTTCTATTTAGTCTGAACAGAACCCCGCTCAGGTTTGTCAGTTGATGGCAGCCGTAATCCGCATGCTTTCAAATAAAATGTCACTTGTCCTTCTTCAGTTACGTGAGTGGCGGGTTTTTTTCCTCCCCTAACTTGCCTGAGTTTTCCCTGCCTCTCCTGAGCCCCGAGCGAGCGATGTGTGACCTTGGTAACAATGTCCGTGGTCGACTCAGGGGAAAATCGCACAAGCGGCGAAAAGCTTCAGCGTTGGGGTATTTCTTTCTTTTCTCTGTGTGTGTGTAGGGTTTGTACTAATCCTTCAACAATTCTTCAGCCTGTTCGTAGCACCTTTTATAACGGGGAAAAATCTCTCTGTGTTTCACTTGGCCTGATTATTCATTGCGTTTCAGGCTTTACGTGCCGCTTCGCAGGGAGAACATGCTGGGGCGCACAGGCTGATACCGCCGGTGTTGTTGCTCGCTTGGCAATCCTAACGCGCTTGTGTGTGAATGATTAGAAATTTATCGCTTGTGGCAGGGGAGACGACAGTGTATTCGTATCTCCTGCCTGCCTTTGGGTGCTGCCGCTTCGTCTCTGGCTTCCAAAACATCCTCCATGTATGCTGGCGTGCTGCTCTCCTCGCTGCTCCAGGAGGTTCCAGCACACACTGGTTAATACAGCCTTTCCTGTTTGGGCAGCTCTGTCATTCGAGTGTGTTCGCGGGCGCGCGCGCTTTGCTTAAATTGACAGAAACTGAAAGTATAACGATGACCAGTTTGGTTTTCTTCACATTGCCAGATATTAACCCGAGTCTCCAAGCGGGTTGGGAGAGCTATAGGTTAAAGATTGACATAGGTTAGGGATTAATCTGGAAGGATGGATTTTTTTTAATGTATATATGCAAAACTTCATACAGGCTTAATGGGGGGGGGTGTGGGCAAACCACAACCTCCCTTCTTCGATGTGTTTTAATGCTGCTTGCAGCATAGGAAATAAGGATTTAGGTAATTTAGGAAAACTTCAGCAGCAGGTTCTGAAAGATGGCAGAGTACATCGCTTTTTCTTCCCTGGTTAATCACAAATGCAGCGTGCAGGGGAGCTCCTCCACATGTGCTATCCGTGTGCCTTAGGAAATACCGCAGAACCTGAACATCCTGCCATTAAACCGGCCTCTTTGCATTGCAAATTTTTCCAGTGTAATGCAGAAGCGGATGGTTCACCCGGTGCCAGTCAGTAATTCTGTCCTGCAGTTTTGGTGAAAAGATCACGCGTGCGTGCGTGGGCATGCATGCATGCATACACACACGCTCGCCGCCTGCAGCAGCACACGAACTCTGGAGCTTCAGAAATAAATCCTCTTCTCTGTACATGGCCTGCTAACATTGTACTCCTCTGAACTGTAGACTTTCCCTCGTTGGCTCAGCCTTGAGTTGGCAGCAGGGTATATGTACCATTGTGGTTTTAGAGCTCAGCTCTGACGTAAGCAAAACATTTCTTAGTTTCACCGCTCTTTCTGCTGCTTGGTTCCTAGGAAGCAATGTGGGATACCTGGTGGGGGAGAAAATACATTTCAAGTAGCTTTATTTAGCAGCATTCTTGCTGCTTCCTGTTGTATGCCGTGAGATATATTTTCCAAAGAGAGCTGGCAAGAAAGGGGAGGGGAAGCTCATAGGGCTTGCTAATTATTTTTGGTGAGAGTGCCAAGGATGGCAGGGAATCATCTTTCCCAACATCAGAGGCTGAGTGGTATTGTAGACCTGCTGCTTGACGAGCACCGCTACGTGACGTAACCCCACGTTGAGTAACTTGGCTATTTATATGCTCTTACTACATCTTAAATTAGCTGCGTTGGTATTGCTGTGTAAAAGGCTAAGGGTCTAATCTCTCGTATTAATGGGTGACTGGATTAATAACTTGTGTATTTATTGTCAGACTGCTGGTTTTTTCATGTGTAATGGGGAACGTGGGGTCTCTTCAGACTGCTGAGTTTGCATAATAGCTCAGCTGACAAACTGGTGCTTGTTGGGATGCTAAAAGAGCCTGGGAGGGTGATGTGAAACATGTATTTCCCTACGCGTCTAATTAGGGCTGTGGGAGGAGAGAGCATTGGTGTTGCACATACAGCCTCCCACTGGCTTACATACAAAACTGAAAGTATGACTCTTTCCCCCGCCTTCTGCTTTTCTCAAAGGAAAGGCCACGGTTTCCTAATGAATACATGGTGAGCAGTTCTGTCCGTGGCACACTGTGATGAGTAAGTTGAATAGTGCATGGTGAGTAATCTCTCCTCATGACTCACAAAATATTTTCTGATGTTGACCTCTGTTTTTATGAGTTGCCCTGCTTAAATCAGGGCTGAAGTGAGTTGTTTCTTTTGTATGCCATTTAACTCCTTGACTCCCACATATCTGCCCCAGTTTTGGTTGCGTTGTCAAGAGACCAGTGAGAGTGGTGTTAGAAATTTAAAATTTGATACAGGGTGAGATATGGGCCTGAATAAAGGGAGTGTGTTATGTGCTCAGGTGGGTAAGCAAACGGAGTTAGTGGATCTAGGTGGGCTTAAACAGGCTGATGTGGATAGGGGATGGCATTTGTAGTCATGCTTCAAGCCTTGATAAGCTTGGCGTGGTACTTACTGCTTATATCTGATGGATACAAGGGGTGAAGTCCCCTTGTAGTTCAAAGACTTGTAGGTGTTCAGTTTATTCCAGAGAATTGTCCCTTAACTGATTCAATCTCTTGTCTCTAATTTTTACTATAGTTAAATCTGTATATTAGGTTTGAATAGGGAGATTTTTCATACCGTGGTAACTCCTGTGTAATGTGTGAGGTGTCTGAGGCTGTACTTTGAGCTCCTCTTGACAATAGTTTCTGCTTAAGGAGTCCCAGCCCACTGCGTGTGGGAAAGCGGTATGTGGGGTGGTGTTTTGTTTTGCTTTTTTTTTTTTTAAATCTGGATCGGTTCCACGGTGTGGTCTGGCAGGGTTCTGCTGATACCTCTCTGGCACCGGTGAGGGATTGCTTGCATACCGACCCGAGCAACAGGAGGCTTAAGAGCTGCTGAGGCTGATCATTGTCACTGAGGTCGGTGTTTGCTGAGCTGCGCCCTGTTGCAATGGGTTGGTGAATGTGGAAAAGCCTGTTTTCTGGCAGCAGCACATCAGCGAGACACCACCTTGGTTTACTCATCTGCTCTCCTGGAGGCTGGCTCGGTGTGATCAAAGTACATTTCAGTGCTGACAAAGGGGGGAGGCACAGCCAGGTGATGAGAGGAGGGTCGGCTGAGTGGCTTGCTCTGTTGTGGCACACGGATGGCTGCAAATGACTCGCTGTCTGTCACTTTAAATAGTGTGCAAGTCCTTTCAAGTTTCAGAATTAGACATCTGCCTGTCTTGCCTTGCTCTTTTTGCCTCCTAGGCCTTCCCCTTGTTTGCCTGCTGAATAGCGTTCCCCCGAAAGAGAATGGCAATCCTCTGAGTGTGTCAGGTTTTTGTGTTGTGTTCCCCCCCCCCATTGACTTGTAAGGACTAGGCAGTCGTGTGGTGATAGTGCCTGGGAACTCCTCCTGCATCCCAGGCCACTGTGGATCCCAATAGGGTTATGCTCTGGGTATCTTTTACCCCTTTTGTTCAAATCTTCCATCCTGGAACTCTCAGGGCCTTGGTTCTGCCCAAGAGGGGACAGTCCTGGTTGTGCCATTGTGAAAACCTTACCAGGATGAGGTACCTCTGCCTGGAGCTGCTGCAGCTTAAGCCTCCAAATTAGCAACTGTAACGATAAATCTGGCTTGAATAATTCATTGGTTTGTCTGCTTCATCCTCTTTGCTGATGATTTTCCATACAGCTGTAATGGCAAAAAATCCTCATTGGCTAATTGAGTGTTGCCAGCCCATCACCCTGCAGCTGTTGGAGAGGTGTAATGGGATGCCAGCCTGGTAGGACTTGGGGCTGGGTGGAAGGTGCAGTGCGTGGAATAGGTCCTTTGCCGCCCCTCTCCCTGGTGGGATACAGCTGGTACCATCGGAATGTGCTGAAGGGCAGGCAGTGATAATGGAAATCATGGCCCAGCAGGGAGTGTCACCTCTGAAATGAAAGAAAGATCAGCAGTAGGGATGAATAACAAACCTTATTTAAGAATGCAATGCCTTTTTTTCCTACTTTCTTCCATTCTTTTTTTTTTTTTCCCTCCTCTGTCACTCAGTTTTACTGAGAATAGTTTTTCTGATGCTTAGCTTTGAGTTCTGAGACATCGAAGTAGGTGTGGGAGCAGCTGCTGAAGTTGAGTGCTGTAGCATAGTACATCCAGTAAGATAATTTAGGAAGGTCCCAAACTGGTCCCTTGGGTGTTGCACCCAACCTGCTGCTGAGGGTTGGCTCTGTCCCTCTCTTTCCTTGCCTCTTGTTCTTTCCCCAGCGCACATCTGTCCTGTCCCTTTACATCCTCCAGTATGCTCCATCAGGACACGTTTTTCATGGGTTTGTGTTGGAGGGAGAAGATGGGGTGCCGGGGGTGCACAGCGTGTCTGTCCCTTCACGGCGTTGGCAGTTCCTAAGCATGGTGGCAGACCCTCTGCTGTGGAGCTGTGTGTTGGGTGGCTCTGTCAACTGGATTGCTGAAAATATCTGGGCTGGAAAAAAAATGTTCCAGTGTTTTCACAGCCGCCCCCCGCCCCCCCTCCACCCTGATCTGTAATCTGACTCATGCTGCCTTCCCAGGGCAGTGATGCCGGTACAAAGGAGGGGGTGGCGAGTAGGGGAAACTGTTGAGCTGGCTTTGCCAGGCAAAAGCTCCTCACACCCTGAGTAATCACCCAGAAATTCGGCAGCGGTGGCAGAGGTTAGGGGATTTCTCTGATTTAATAGATGCTGTCAATGCAGCTTGTTGGGAAATGTTCGTGGGGATGACTAATTACTAATAGAAACTTCTCTAGTGAAGAAGAGGTTTGAGAACTTGAGCAGACTTCCGATTTCTCAACACTCCTCTGCCCTCCCCAGTTTTCAAGAAAATATGGAGTGGGCAGAGTGAATGGTGCAAAACTGAGAAATAATTGACCGGGTTGTGGTAGAAGTGCTTGGGTTTCTGTGCTGCCCAGTAAATAAACAGATGCAAATGACAGAGTTGGCACAGTTGCATCATTTTTCTGTACTTTTCAGCTCTTGCAAATGCCAAAGAGAACCCAGCAATATGCTCCTGGGAGGTGAGGTTGCCCCTACTTTCTTCCATTCCTGTAATCGCGAGATGGACTGTAACCGTACAGCGTTTAATTGCGCAGCACGTGGTTATTACAGAATAGTAGTTTTCTTCTGGGCTGTACCCTTTGAAGTACAACTTGCCATGAGTGACAATCGGTGCTTGTTCAGTTTTCAGACTGGCTTTTGTTCAAAGCTCTGACCCGCTGGACACAATATAAATCATGAGTTCAGTTAATGTATACTTTTTCCTTAGCATTTCTATATGAAAAGTAAAAGTATTTTTTTTGCATTACATCTTGAGACCACAGTACTGTGTTTCTCATATAACTGAGCTATCTGAAAGGTAACTGCTGAAAGACAGAGTAGCTCTTCAAGATTTTTTTTTTTTCTATCAGCAGATGAATGAGAATTAAAGTTCCTGTCCTGGACAGAGTTCCAGATCAGGCAATTCACATTTATCTACCCAAAATTCACTCATCAGTTACAGTTGGACACAGTATTGAAAGCTTTTAGTGTGTCCCGGGTAATCCATGCCACCACATGCAACTCCAACTCTTGTCCTTTGTGGCAACACCAATATATATGGACATGATTATCCTTTCAAGTCTTGGATATGTGACTGAATTGTGTTTCTCCTGAGAATTTAGGCAAAATATCTTACCTCATGGTATGCAAGATTTATGGGAAACTTAATCACCCTTCTCCCAAGATATCCATATGTCTACTTTTGTACTCTTCCTTCTTTCTTTTTTCCCCTTCTATACTGCTTTGATTTTTATCCTTCCTGCTTTGAGTTAACTTTTGATTGTCTGGTTAAAGCTTTTTACCCTAGATCAAGACAAGGACTAGAGGTGGGCTGTTTTGTTGTTTGTTTGGGGTTTGTTTTGTTATTTTTTTTCTTCCCCTTACAGTATGCTGTAAATCACAGATTTATAATCATGTCTCAACATATTCTACATATTTTTGCTTAATTTATTTTTCTCCTTCCTAACAGAAACTTCCACATAAGCAGGAGAAGTGCATTTTGGCAATCTGTGGCAATGTATTTATTTTCATAGTAAGTAAGGACAAAGTAACTGAAGAGGAACAAGAAATAAAACTGAATATACAATAATATTTACCACACGCTGGCTGTAGATATCAAATTGAGTTGGTACTATTTTTAGACCATAGGAGGAGGGTAGGTATATTTTTCAGCAGGAAATGATGGCTTCATAGATATGAACAGATCTATGAATAATGAACAGGTTCCTGTTCTGAGTATTTTGCGTTGTTTCATTTCATGAGTGAATGAGGGTTTCCTAAAAATCTGTGCTGAAAGAACTTTGTAGTGTTAAATGAAAAAAACAAAACTAAGGAACAACTGGGGACAGCTAAATGAAGTACTAGAAAATTGAAAAACCCAAAACACTACATAAAGTTTTGAGTAAGTTTCTTAGTAAAAATTAATGGCTTTTAATAGTGTTTCTGTGTTGGAGTAACTTTATCATGCTCTCTTTGTAGTGTTAAAGGCAATTTCTTGGGATTTTGGTATTAGTCACTTCTTGGAGCTCAGCAATATTATTAGTGTTTGACAGTATATAATCCTGTAATTCTAACCAGTGTGAGCTTTTAAGACTCTTTTTTTTTTTTTTTTTTTCCTTCCTTAGCTGGGTTTCCACTGGGTCATGGGTGGTTTCCCCTTGTTAGCATATTGGTTGGTAGCAAACCCTTCAGCATCCAGGGGTCAGGTGCTGGGGTGGGGGGCGGCCTCTGACCCTCTGAGGATGGGGATTGGGGTTGGTGTTGATCTTGCTTTGGCTTCCTACCTCCCTATTAGAAGAAAGGACAATTTACAACATAGAATACATTGTGATATTGTAGGGTCATTTACAGGTCTTTAAACTGGCAGCTTTTAAGGCCAGTAGGAGTTGATGTGTACTGTTCAAAATCTAGACTGGGTGTAGCTTGTGTCACTGCTGTGCAGCACAAGGTGAAGCTTACAGGAAAGTCAAAGCTATTCATATTTTTCCTCTGTACCTCACAAACCATCTGTCTTTAGGAACTCAGTGGACTTCAGAAAGAGTAGGAGGTTTTATTGCTGTCTTCTGTTATGTAGAATATCTGTGTGTGTTGAGCAGGATTCCTGAGTGGTCCAAGATGGAGTATCCTCACAGCATGTGAAATGCTTGTTTAAGGCAGCATTGCCCTACCAGTGGCCTGGAGGATGCTTCCTGCTGGCCTGCCAATTTTCTGTGCAGGAGGTGGGGATGGGCTGTTCAGGCAACAGATGCTGATCAAAGAGCTGGGCTGTGCCATGAGCTTCCTCCCAGCACCCACCAAGGATGTGGGAGGGCTCAGGGCCTGAGAAAAAGATGGCAGCAGTTCTCAGCAACAGCAGTTCTGGGACTGGGTGTTCATTTCTACCAGCAGTAATGCTCTGCCTAGGTTTCATGTGAAGGTTTAAGCTTCCAGCAGTGTTTTCTGCTCCCTCTCCAATTACTGCTGCATGGGGGGGTTATTTCACTAATCACACAAACTGTGGTTACTGGACAGTTTCAAACTGTTACATTTGCAAGTAGAAATAACCCTTGCCATCTCCACCCACCTGTGTCTGGGCTGCCCTCACCCTAACCAGCAGTGTTTGTATGCTGGCCTGCTTGAAAGGCAACTAAGCCAAAACACCAAAAAGCTATAGTTTTAGCTCAGGCCTTCCCTGCCTTTGCTCTATGTGTGTGCACAGGCACTGTGGCCTGAGGCAAGAGGTGATTTTCAAGGAAGCCGTGGCAGGGCAGTTGGCTGCTTTGGTGTTCGTGAGGTGACGGTACAGCCACCCTTCGTGTTGACATGGGAGAGCCCAGCAGGCCGCTCTGTCCCGCAGTCAGCAGACACATGCTGCTGCTTCAGCTGCTGGGGTAGTGGCAGCCTCCGCCTGCTGTTGTTGTGGGAACGGTTTGTAAGTGCCTAAAACTCAACTGGAAGGGCAACAGGATATACCTATATGCAAGGTACCCTTTTACCTAAGCAGCTGCATCCCACTGTATACTCCAATGCAAACACTTTGGATTTTGTGTAACTAGTCTCTCTTGGCACAGTAGAACTACTCTGTACTTACATATGGGCTATGTGCACAAAGGCAGTGGTAGTTCATCCTGCTCTAACTGTCCCATGTGGATGTTGCTGTAGACACTCCTGCACAGTGACTGCATATTAATATACTTCTACAGCCCCTCCTACACACTCTCATGGAAACCATTCCTGCTTGCATTTGTGCAGTGTCTGGAGCAACAGCTGGAGTTGCTGTGTTGAAAGGCAAAATGGTTGTGTTACAGTTTAGGTAGTGTGAGTCCCTGTTGCACCCAGATCCACAGTTGACTTGTCTGCATGTTCTGGATCACCTGTTCTGTAGGAAGGTCACCTGGCACAGTTTGAATGTTATTATCTAATGCCTATTCCCTTTGTTCATTCAGTAGTTTTAGTATGTTCAGGATCCTGGACCTATTTTCTTTTTCTTTGAAAGGCCTTAGAGAGGCTGTAATGCCTCTGTGTTTTCTGTTCAGTTTGTGTGGCAGTAAACTCATTAACTCTGAAGCTACATCAGACGTGCCCGCTCTCTTGCTCTGTGGAGATGGGTTTCCAGAATGGAGCCTTGGTAGCTCTAGATTCCCCTTGCTGCTTCTCTGAGGTTGGGAGGAAAAGAATGGACCCCAGCTGTCTGCTGCAGGACATGTGTCCTTATACACACTGATATATATGTGCACTTGTGAATGTCCTTATACTTCCTTTGTGCAAGGGAACAGCAGCAGTTGGATGCTTCAGAGACAATGTTTGGTCCTTGTCTCACTTGGCAAGAAGACACAAGCGTTGGTTGTTGCTGTGGAAACTGAAATGACATGATCATGATTTGGGATCAAATCCGATAATATTCAATGAAGTCGAGCTACACAATAGGAAATATTGTGAGGGGAGACTTTCCCTCTTCATTACTCAGAGCATAATTGGCACTTGAGCACGAGGCAAAGACCTTAAAATGTGAAGTGATTGAAGGTGGTAGTCGACAGGACTGCAGAGCTGGTATCTTTCCTTCTGCTCGGCGGGCTGCAGGCAGCTCCTTGCTGCTCTAGCAGCTGGAAGTGCTTAGGCTTCAGCTTTTCCTAGGCTCTTGTCAACCAGTTTGCAGGTGTACTGAGCAGGGACGTGCTCTGGACAGACACTGTACTGGTGTACCTTGCTATCCAGGGAGTAAATGCAGTTAAACCTTGGGGGAGCAGGAGGGCCAGGCTGAATGCAGTGGGTTTGGGAGGGCATCTGTGTACCACGCAGAATGGGGGATGATTTCCTGGTTCCTGTGGGGAAGCTGCAGCTCACATTGCCTTTCTTGGTGTCTAGAGAAATGCTTATCATCCTCCACAGATGGAGGAAACCTAGGGGACATTAAAGAGGCACTTGTCCCATTGGTCTTCTGCAAGATTGATTGGCTTTTCCTAATCCATCTTTTTGATCTCTGCTAACCATCTTGTCTCCAGCTGTAACATCCTCTCCTTTGGATTTATGGACCACTGCCTGGGGAGAGAGCTGCCTCTACAGGCGACCGAGCTGCTCTTTGAAACCAGAGGCTACTGACACTGACCCCTTCTGTTTTGCAAGTTAAATCTGCTAAAACCTGAGCGTTCAGTACTTAAGGGGAACACAATGTTACAAGGTTGAGGTGTTGGAAGTAGAAAGGTATCTAAGGACAGCCGTTAAAAAGGACACGAGTGTTGCATTGATTTATTTGTAACTAGCTTGTTTCAGGTCCGTTTTTCTCTGAATTGTTCAGATTAATCTGATGGACAGTGAAAAGCTTGTAGGAGGTCCCTTCCTCCTGCTTTGCAGATGGTTGACCACAGGTTGGTTGTGCATTTCTGAAGAGCTGCCTTGGTCACCTAGCCTGTTTTTGGAGGAGGAAGTGAACTCAGTGAGTCAAGACACCAAACTAGCGCTGCAAAGTTAGAGCTGCTTTTGCATAGGTCAGTTTGTCTTGGGAAAGCTATGCACAAAACCCACTCCTGTCTGTGAAGAGGAGGTAAGAGGTGTTTATGTTGTGGGAGAGCTACTGGTTGAAGGTGGATGAGTTGTATTTCTTTTTTTTTTTTTTTCCTTCAAGAAGTCATCCAGATTTTCAAACTTTTTTTTTTTTTTTCCTCTCAGGTTTGCAGATTTGGGCTTTTTGCCACCTTTACCACATAGTGCTGTGCAGAATCCCGCAAGGATCACTTTGCAGGGGGGGGAATGGAGTTTAGAAAGATACAGTGTTCACCCCCAAACCCTAACCTACACTTATCCTCAAGGTTAAGCATCATTTCATATAAAGGATGGAAATGTAAGATGTGAATTTGGCACTGCACTAGGGTGTTGTTCCTTGCTGCAGGCAGTGACTGCTGCCCAATTTAACTGAACGTGTTCTTCGTGTTTGAGGAAGAAACAAAATGTTAAATCTACTGCTTTAGGTTGGAGATTCACTTTAGAGTACGAATTGTGAGTTAATTATTGTAGTACAGATACACCAGAGAGTCTAGGGCATGGTATTGGATTTCAGTTATATCAAAATCATGCCAATAAGATATCCTAAGGGTTGTTAATCTGAAAAAATAACCTAAACCAGCCACACCTAATGTGAGAGTGCCTGGTTCTTTGTAGTGGGGGTGAATTACAAGCTGTATTTGTGGCAAAAAATGTAGCAAATAAAATTTTAACTTTACATTGCTCTCTTGCAGGATGTTCTGCAAAACCTTCTGATTCAGCTGTTTTCATCACAAATTGGGTGCTGTGTTGAACAAAGTTATAGCTGGAGAGCTGAGACGTGTCTGGTGCCACTCGTATGATGCGTAGTATGATTTGGGTTCCTTTAGTTGTCTTCTGGAGGTGTTAGTGTAGTAACTGTGATTGTGGAGGTGTTAGTGTAGCAACTATGACCAGAACTCAGAAGCTCTAGTGATTTTTATTTTTTTTTTCTATTTTTGCTTTGGGTAAACAGATGAGTGATCATAGGAAATGATCATATTTGGAAAGAGCTTTTGGACACTTATTTGACATTGTAAACTAGGTATATGGCTGCTTATATCTGAGGGATACAAAATGTCTTGTACAAAGAGGGCTGGCTGACTTGAGGATTGAAGCACACAGAAACATTCATTTTTAAAAATTTTCTTTTTTTTCTATATTCCCTTCTCCCCTCCCTATGGTCAGAGACCTGAGCCTAAATTGCAGGCAGAGGTCCTGAGAACAATCAGAATGGGAAATTTTGGAGAAGGGGTGAAGGGAAAGATCAAACTCTTAAAAATTGCTCTATGACCTCCATGTCCAGAAGGGCAAAGCTGCTAACATGGCCCGGTGATTTCTGCTGGAGGACTTTGCTTGGCATGGTTTGTAAGCAGGAGTTGTGCGTGCTGGTAGGACTCCTGGGCACAGCTGTACTAAAAGTAATAGCAGTGGGTGTGTTCTGGCTTTCAACTCTTACCTCCTCTGATCAGAGTTGTAGTAACATGTGGTTGGAGAAAGCTGCTGTAAGAATTGGAAATGTGAAGCTGTTCAGTTGTACTGGTTGAAACTCTCTGCTGTTTTCCACAGAAAATTGGATTCTCTTAAGTGACTTTTGAAAAAGTGTCTTGCTTGCTTCCCATTATTTTTCCAATGAAACGTCTTGGCAAAAGCTGTTGAATTCTCTCTGGGAGCTCACGTTTCGAATTTAAATTGTACTTTTGGGTTGAAAATAAGAACTCTTTATAATAAAAGTTAAGCTAGAGAGAGTTGTCTGCAATAACTAACTTCTAATATGCTTAGGGTTTTTTTCTTTTCCTCCAATAAACTTGTTAAGAATAGCTTTGGGTGTTGTAATTAATTACTAGAGACTGCAAATTTTTACTTTTAATACTTAGTGCGTAGACCACATTAAAGAGATAAGGTCTTGTTTCGTGAAGTAGCTTCCATTTATGTTGCTCAGAAGATTCTGAGGGCCTCTCAAACTGCATAAATATAAGATCTGTGCAGAAGTACAGCCAGGCCAGTGAACAGCACGTAGCATGCTTCCCATCAGTGTGTAGGGGAGGAGGGAGGGCGAAGGGCTTGGAGCAGAGTCAGGAGGATGAATGGGGCTCCTCTCCGTGACAGAGCGCTGTGGCATTATCTCGTGACTGCAGACAGAACAGGCTTCTTGAGGTTTGTCCAAAAGGCTTCTGCACAGTGTGTTTCATGATGGATAGCCAGCCTGCTCGTGGGAGGCTCTGTACCAGGATATTTTACTGCGAGTACAGATGTGGATGCAGTGGAAAGCTGTGCTCTCAGATGACTGCTTGCCAGAGTATAACATGATGTGTCTGCACTAGAGGTGTAGCTGCCGTGCTGGTGTTGGTCTTGGTCACTGTGAGCCTGAATAAAAGTTTTTAAAAAAACAAAAAGAAAAAAAAAGTAGGTATGTGAATTTGAGAAGCTTCAGGTTATCTTTGGTGCAGGTCTGTCAGATGGCTCTGATTGCTGTCAGGAGTTGCTGTTGGTCTGTCCCAACTGGCTGGTTTCAGTGCTTCTCCTCTGGGTTAAAGCTGTGGCACCCAGCTCAGTTGTGTTGTCTGGCCAAAACCAGTGCATCTGCTTGAGAGGCTGGTGCTGGTTGGAGTTTGTGGTTTTGGTGAGGTTTCTGTTCAACTTGCCTTTTGAGTTGCTGAAGACTCTCTACAAGTATCATAAACAATCATGTGAATGCAGATGTGATGACTGGTGCTGTTTAATGTTTACAGTTATAAGAGCTAATAAGAATAACATTGAAAAAGGACTAGAAGTGTTCTCTAAAGAAAGGGAAGTTGATCTGTATTTCCTTTAGATCTGTTCCTCCCCTTCCATCCTCCATTTTCCAAGGCTGCTTCTGCTTTGAGGGAATGAGAGATCTCTAAATTTTGTTTGCAAGGCAAAACTTTTGGGAGCTTGGCCGGACAGAGCAGGATAGTTGTAGAGTATAGTGAACTTGCTAAGTGTTTCAACATGAGGGGTTTAGCAGCAATAAATATGGAACTGTTTTCAACTTCATTATTCCCAGATAATGACAAAATAAACTCAGAAAGGCCTGCCTCTTCTGGCTTGAGGTTCCATATGTGGTTGTGTTAGTACAACCACTTGTTTAAATTGGGTGATCTGTAGTTGTAGATGTACATTGTAATTATTTTTTTTTAATTTATTTTTCACTTTTAACTCAAGGCAATGGGATCTGTTAATTAATCAGTTTTGGTCATAAATTCTGGGGTGTTTTCATGAAGATGTAGAACAAGAGGTTTCTCTGTGAGTTCTGCTAGCTCTGAAACTGTCCAAAACCATCCATGAGGAATAGAACTTCTTCAGAGGAAGTGGTTATGCCAGAATAAGCGTGAATTCACTGTTACGGTATAACGTGCTTATGCTGATAAAGCACATTGTTACTGTACAGGACACAGTTTACTGGCAGAGCAAGATCAGCCCAGGGGGTTTCTGCTGTGATAATTCTGCGCGTAGCAAAAGGTGAAAATTTATAGGGGATGTTTATGGATGAGCTGCCTCTCTTAGGTTATTTTTATACCTTTTCAGATAAGGAATGAAAAGAAAGAAAAGGCCTCCTTTATGCTTGTTCTTCCTTATATGTGTGTTGAGAATCAAGAGCAGATTTTAGTTCAGTTGCCTTTCTGTTTTCTAGGCCAAGACTTACCGTTAGAGTCACTTGCCCGGCATCTCTGAACTTGGGTTGGGTGACTGGTCATTGATGCTGTTGGCTTTTGTTGGATTTGGGCTGTCCCAGTGCTGTAGAGTGGAGGAAGCATGACCCCAGATCTGCTCTGCATGGCTTGTGGTGTTTGGGGTCTTTGTATGGTGGTGGCATGTTGTTACAAACCATGACCAAGGTGATGTTCAGCTTCTAGGCCACTCTTTTGTGGACTCTTTATGTTGGCTCTTTCTCCTTGTTGGTATTGCAGCTGGAATGTTTTTGTTGTTGTTTGGTTAGTCTCTGGTGTGACTCCTAGATATGGAGTTAACTGTTTGCATTCTGAACAGTAAAAGCTTTTCTTAGTATTGCAAGAAGTTTTCCTTCATTCCTTTACCATGAGGGGCTTCAGCATTGTTTGCCTTTCCTCCTTTACCTCTTGGTCCTGAGATTTTTCTCTAAAGGCTGTGTGCAGGGCTCTGGGGAGAGCTGCTGCAATACTGGCTGCTCCCCAGTATATAACCTGGTTTTACAGGGAGATACCTGTTTCTTCATGCAAATATGAAAGCTACAATACTGATGGCAAAAGCTTCTGTTCTATTTATATAATGTCCTTCCATGTCTTGAAGCACAGGCAATGCTGTCCGTTTTCTGTCATCTGCCTGGTAGTGTTTATCTTCCTCCATTCCCACCCCCTGCCCTCAATCCTGCTTTCTGTGGCCTGTCTTGCCCTTTTCTATAGAATTTCCTCTGCTAAGTCTGTAGAAATGACATTTCTGCAGCAGAAGACAAAGGAAATTAGTGAGTGAGCCTTTACACTTCCAACTCTGGAAGGTCCTTTGATACTAGACTCCTAATTAAAAGGTCAAAGCTGCTTCAAGAAACAACTGTCTAAATATAATCTCAACTGTGCACAGATGGACTCTGGTAGCTAAGGCTTCACAAGATGGATACAATGATATATATAGGAACGCCTGTACCTGCCCTAAAATAGACCTTTTTAGTAGTGTGGTGCATATACATGGACCACATGTATATTCCATGGCTTGTTAAACTCCTTTGTGCTTCTGTTGTTCCTGAGTTAACTCCCAAACCATGGGGTGGTCAGCAGCCATCTGTGTCTCATAGTTCAGGGTATACTTGTAACACACAAGTTTTAATGTGTTTTGTGCACTTTTTATGCTTTTGTTTCATGGAAAGACCTGTTTATCCTGGCTTTTTCTGTGTGTGCTGGGAGGTTGTTTTTTTTTCCTGTGCTGCCCTCCACTCCTCCTGTATAGTTTAAGCTGTATTTTAGAAAGTCATTCACTGTGCTAGAGTCTTGCTGACTATGGAATGGTTATGAATCTGGAGACGTGAGCACGTACCAGATGCGAGGTCAATGAAATCAGCTGTTCATTGTGGAACTTGCAGTCAAGTACCTACTGTATATCTGTGATCCTCAAGGGTACCAGCCACACAATTCCTGATTGCAGGACATGGCAAAGAAGTAGAGTGATAATTCCTTCCTGTAAATCTTAATCTAATCTATAGAACTTGAAAAATATATATTTCCCTAAGTGTAGTGTGGTGTGTTTGGGTTTTTTTTGGGTTTTTTTTCAATAGGACTCATTTTCATGGCTTTAATGGCCTGGGTGGCAATCAAAGACTCCTTTCCTAGCATTGGTGACATTTTTATTCTTAAAAAGATTGTGATTCCTGTAATTTCTGAAAACAGCACATCTGATGTCTCTTTAAAAATATCTCTTCTTTTTATTTCAGGACAAACACCATGATGCTGCTCATGAAATTATTGAGACAATTCGGTAAGTGTTCAATGCAGACATGGCTGGAAACCCTTTCCCACGTCCTCCTGCGTCTCGGTGAATGAACATCTTGAGACAAAACCTAAAGGAGTGCAGCAGTTAGTTATAACATTGCTGCTCCAGACTATTTCCTAAGCTGAGTTGATATTGTTTTAATACAAATCTCCCTGTCAAACAGACTTTATTTCAACTTGTGCTCTGTTCTCTTTTGAACAGAATTAAGAATAATCAATGATGTTGAACTTCTGGTGCTTATGGCAGTCTAAAATGTATCCTTAGAAAAGCAAGGTTAAGAAAATATCACTGGCATGATGTGTTAAGTTCTGGTCTTGCATATCCTCTTCCCCATCCTCTCCTCTTCCCCTTGTTGCTGTGATGTTACAGCAGTGTTGGCATTTGCATTATTGGGGAAAGATGTCTCTGAGGAGTCAGGAAGTAGGAGTAGGAAGACTGAGTGTTTCCCAGCGCAGGCAGTGGTTGTGACATGGTTTGCAGCAGGATTAGGGGGCTACTTGTTGTAAACCCACTGTTATTAAATGCTGGCATAAACTCCCCAGACACCTGAGGCATGTTCATGTGCTACCTGCATGAGATTGTTTGACAGCTCCTCTCGTTAACTGTTCTAGATCCTTACCACACAGGCTTCCCTTGTCTGAGGGCTGTATCTGCAGCAGGTTTTAAGGGTTGGATGGTGCAGATACACAAGGGACAAAGAAGGATCTTTCCTCTGCATAGCCACCTCAACTGAAAGTTGGACAATTCCACATGGCCTAGGAAAAGTTCATGAGCATTGTTTGCTCCCAGTGAAACAAGAGCTAACTGCTTGCATGGTAGTGTTGATAATATCACTTGTCTACATGAAATCATAGTGTTTTCCCATGGTCTACAGCGGGAGAGAATGTGTAATGCAGCTAGAGCTGAAAATTTTTCTTCTAAATACATTTCTTTTTGTCACTACAAAGCCTTGGCACGAGATGCACTGTCACTGCTACTTCCAGTTCACTTGTTGGGAGCTTGCGGCGTCCTTTGTCAGTGTGGTTATTGAGAAGACCCTTTCAGAGTGGATTTAAGCAGACATGGTGCTGAAAGTGATTGTGGGAGTTAGTGGTGTTAGTGCTTTCTGTGCTACACTAGCTTAAAGGCAAGGAGGAAACTGTTAGAAAGCAATTGGGCCAAAGTAATGTTTCACAACTGTGTCCTAAGCATGATTGCAGTGAAAGCACTATTAGGAAGCTTTCATGCTGCCTGCCTTGTGCAAGTAACCACAGGATGGTTATGAAAGGGTGGTGGGTAAAATGAAGAGAGCATTTATCTCCTTAAGCCAGCAGTAAAAAAAAAAAAATGTTGACTTTCCATTTCCCTAATCTAAGAAAAAAAGTTGCAGACATCAGAGTGCTGACATTTTCAGAACGATATCTGTCAGAAGAGTGTCAGCCATAGATGTAGAAGTTGTGTTTTTTACTTGCCTGTGTATTTATTTGGTAAGGGTGAATCAGCCAGAAGGAACCAGAACAGTTGGAACTCCAGTAATCTTTTCCCCTACTTTTTTAAAAAGTGAAGCATACATCAAGGTTTATGAACAAAAAACTGCCACTCCTGTTGGAACTCATCCTATGAGATTCTCTCCTCTGAGATGTTCTGATAATGATAAAGCTTTTACTTTTTGGTGTTTGTGGAGGAAAGTGTGTGCAGAGCTCATGTGGCTTTTAAGATGTCTTTGAAAGGAATTAATCTTCCTCCATTCCAAGAGTGAAGCTCTCCTGTGAGATGCCATGATGGTGTGTGCTTGCCATTTCTAATGGCAACAACATACAGGGCTCTTTGAGCTCAGTGTGTAAAAGGGATCTTTTATCAAAATAACTGTTGAAATCTGTTTTGGGTTGTGACAGGAAAGGTATAAGAGCAGCTCAGAGTGCTATGCAGTGGAGACTATCCTTGCAATGAATGGTTGGTGCCATGGTTGGGGGTGCTGTAGGAAATGTCTTTGTGTTCAGCTTTGTCAAAGCTTGTGACAGTATCAGAATTCTTGTGAAATATTGCACTTCTGCATCACATTTTAAGCTAGATTAGTATCAGCCATGGCTTGGGTATTTTTATACACATCAGATACATTTATCACCTCATTTTTTGAAGTTGTGCCATTTCAGGAGCTTTATACTACTGCCAATGTCTATGGGCACCTTGCTGTTTATTCAGTATAAATGGGAACTATTGCAGCTTTCCAATTAGTGTCTTGTGATGTCTGCCTCACTCCTAAGAATATTGTGATCTTTCAGGTCTGCTGCAGTATCCTGTCTTAATGTACAGCAGTGTCAGTCTGGAATTGAGACAGACTGCCCTATTATACTGAATTGGAGATGTTCTTTATTTGTTATTTCTTCTTTTCTTCCAGGTGGGTCTGTGAAGAAATCCCAGATCTCAAGCTTGCTATGGAAAATTACGTTTTAATTGACTATGATACAAAAAGGTGAGAGGATTATTTTTTTCTCACCAGGAAGACAGGCCAGCATGGTTTATAGTGAATCACTTTGGAACTGGTTATTCTTAGACACTATGAGCTGAAGTTTTCTTTTAGAACTGGCTTCAGATTCTGCAGAGTTATTTTGGTAGGAAATGTGTAACAGAAATATTGGCAGAGGCTGTTGGATTAAGGACATAATTGGAAACTGCGCAGAGCAGAGAGCTGAGCTCTGGTGTACGTTGGAATTACTCACGCCCAAACAATGATCGGTATCTGCGCTCTTGGACTGTGTCCAGCATTGGGAATCTGAATGGCACCGAGGTTTCTACTTCTGTAGTAACTAAGAATTCCTGTTTGGAAGTGGCAGGACAGGGCTGGCTGTCCGTGCCGTGTCCTCCGCCCTCTGCGACTGCACTGCGGGAGGGAGGTCACCCTTCCCTTCCCGCCTCTGCTTGGGACTCAGTGCAACTGTTTGGGTTGGGGAGGGGGCAAAATAAAAGGCAAAGTATTCATACTGCTCTTCTGGGCAGGTTAGAGGTAATTTTAAGATACTTGTAGTTACATGTGAGTATCTGTTGCATGAGCAGTGTAAAATGAACTTGCGGTATGTGGCTTTCACCTTGAGGCTGGGAGAGACTCATGGATTATTGTGCATTATCTGTGGGGCAGTCTGAGGTTCTGCATGTTGTCTTGGCTGTACTGAGGCTGGAAAAGGAGATAACCCTCAAGCTGCAAAAGACTAAATTTGTTCAAGTGCACAGCAGGACTAAACTTCCAGAATGAGGCTTACAGATGAAACTGCATTGCTGTAATCCCTGGCTATTGGTCTGAGCACTAGGTACTTGTATCACGACCTCTTAAGGTATTGCTTCCTCATCTCCATTTCATTTTGATTGTTTCATTGCAAGACTTTTAGTCCCCTTCTTCCTTTTGAAAAATTCAAAGGGAGTAATTGGGATTGAGCATCTCTTGACATCAGATCCATTAATTTGGATTTGTGGATAATGCTCAGCGACTGCTGCAACTTCAGCAGTTCTGGTATCCTCACTGGGCATGTTTAACTGGGCAGTGTCAGAGTGGTTGGCAACAATACCAAATAAAAGAAACCCCAAACTCACACACCACTTACCTGTCTGCCACTGTTCAAGGAAGTCATAAACCCATAATTTTGGGAGTAGTTTTATTCTGTTTACTTCATTTGAACAAATCAATCAGAAAAATTACTTGCAGCAGATAGACTGACAGGTGAATGTGAAGGAAAAGCAGCGAGTTATAGAACTGCACACAGTGTGCAGACAAAACTCCATTTCAACCTCTTCGTATTAATGTAGAATTAACCATGGGCAGTTGAAAACCTGAGGCAAGAGTCAGCCCTACTCCTCAGAGAGGTGTCCTAGCCAGCACAGTGGTAATGAGGATCACAAGAGACTGAAGAGCCACTTCTTTGTGATGTTCTCTGGTCCCCATGCCCACTCCCTGATTTGGAGAGCCATGATTTAATTATCTTACTCCTACAACTTGGATAGTTTGGTTTCGTTTTGGCTTTTTTTTTCCCCTGCTGCTGCTTTGAGAGTCTGATTACATAACAGATGATGTTCCTAGTAATATCTTTTCTTCCCTGACCTGAGATGAATTTATTTAATCCTCTCAGCTTCTGTCATTAAGGCATCTGCCTGAAATGACTGTAATCCCGACCAGCTCATGAAGCAATCAGTATGCTCTGCTGGGTGAGTCCTGGGTCTGTCTGCATTTTCAGTCCCAGAATTAAATTCTAGGAAAGTATCAGCTTGTCTCAGGACAGCTTATCATGGAGAGATGATGGAACAAAGGAGACAAACTTAAAAATGTCTTAAAGTTCTGTGCAGCTGACATTGGAAAAGATGTAATGGACTGTATGAATAGAAAACTTTCAAAGTCGTACTTTGATTTCAGTCTTCATTAGTTAAAGAAAAAAGTCATGTACTTCTGTACATTTGTCATATACTCCTTGTCTACTGGGGGATTTTGTAAAGGTAGCTATACCAAGTCCTAAAGCTGTCTACATAACTATATGTTCTGCAAGAAACAAACCCCAAATAGCCACCTCCTTAGAGGATGTATTACAAAAAAGCACAAGGTGGTACCTTCTAGCAGCTCTGTTTTTAACTGACCCTGCTCTCTTTCTCCCTGTGTAGCTTTGAAAGCATGCAGAGGCTTTGTGACAAGTACAACCGAGCCATTGATAGCATTCATCAGTTGGTATGTATTTAACTTTGTGTGCCTGTTTAGCTGGTTGATTTCAAGTGGTATATTGTGAAGAACACCCCAACAGTGGTGGATTGCATGTGTTAGTCTGGTTGCATCACTGGTATTCAGTGCTTCCATTCTTCTGGGGATTTAATAAGTCTGATATTAAACCTTGTTTTCTTGATCACTCCTAGGCAGCCAAGGAGTTAGTACTGAAGGGATATCTAAAATAAATTATTCCCCTACCCCTCAACTGCAGATTTATAAGCTATTACTCTTTAGTGTGCACTTTGAGCACCATTGTTTTGGCACTTAAAAATAGCTGAGTTACCATAGGGGAAAGAAAAGAAAAGGTTTCTCTGCATTTAGTGTGCAGATGTTTCACAGGGATTTATCATATAGATTTACTTTTGCATGGGGAAATCTGTGGCTTATGGGTACTTAAATAATCCATATGAACTCTCCTGTGTGTTGTGGAAGTGATCCATGGCTTAAGAATTTCCTTGCTTGCCACTTGGTTCACTGCTGCTTTCTGTGGGACAGCTCTGGCAAAACAAGAATGTAATCACAAAGGTTTTGGTTTTCTTATCCCTGTAAAAGGTTGAATTGGAGGAAGCAAAACATGAACAATGAATAAATGTCACCACTCTTTTATTTTGAAAGTACAGGTGGATTTTTCTCTTCTTTGTCATGCTTGTGGGAATTATTTGAAATGTGTAGTAGTATAATGGCACCAAGACTTTGTTTGCCAGCTTTTCCTTCTCCTTGGGGGGGGCCCTGACTTCCTCAAAGTTGTCCTCGTTTGGATTCAGGTGTCTTCATGATTGTGTTGGTTAATAGTGAAACATGTGAAGCAATTCAGCATTTGTAATTGCTGTCTGAAACCACAAACCTTATTGGTTTAATTTTCTTCTTGCCACCCGAATCTCAGACAGAGGAATGTTTAGGAGGGATCCTGGAGTTTTTCCTTATCAAAGGGAGAAGTAAACATTTTAAAGCTAACTACTTTTATGTTTAGGACAGGGTTTTTTTCCTGAAGAATAAAGGAAGCTTGATTTCCATCTCTTTCCTGCCACTCCCTGTTGGAGTACGTGTGATCCCTCCCATCCTACACTTCATGAGAGAAAATACAACTGCTCTAATGTTGACAGTACAGTTAACAGCAGTTCAGTGGTGATCAGTAAATAAAAAATGAGTAAATGAACTTTATACTGAATATAGTCAGAGTAAGTGTAAAAGTTTTTCATTTCCTATTGATTTTACATCTCTTTAATTTCCCTCTTACCACTTATTTCCAGCATATCTGAAATTGCCTTAGTTGAGCTTAGACAAGAGTGTAGAGCAATCAGTGCTGTGTAATTTCATTAGTATCGATTTGATCTTCACAGAGCACCCGCAGACCAGCTTGTGAAAGAGCTGATGGGGTGGGAGGAAGTTTCTTGTTTCTACCCTGTGCCACTGCAGCCTTGTTCTGTGACCTTTCCTTGCACTCACACTGGGTTTGGATCTTTCTTTCCTCCTCTTTAGTGGAAGGGAACGACCCAACCGATGAAACTGAACACTCGTCCCTCCAATGGGCTCCTCCGGCACATCCTACAGCAAGTGTATAACCACTCCGTGACTGACCCAGAGAAACTCAACAACTATGAGCCCTTTTCCCCAGAGGTGTACGGAGAAACTTCCTTTGACTTGGTGGCCCAAATGATAGATGAAATTAAAATGACAGAGGATGACTTGTTTGTGGACTTAGGCAGTGGTAAGTGACTAATAATGTACACGGGTTTTCTTTTTTTTCTTTGCTCTTTTTCCCTTTAAAAAAGAAAAAGCAATATTCGTATTTGTAAAGTAAACCAAGAGTAAAGTTTTTGTTACAGGATAAGCATCTTTTCTAGATAATCCCTGATGATTTTTTTTTCATGACAAGACAAAATAGACCAAACAGATGTCCCAGACATTCTTCCCTGTGGTGTTAGTGAAATGTTGCCATACAACTACAATAAACCTTGTTATAGAAAACTCTTGGCTTCTGTTGCTGTTGGTAGGTATGCTTCTACAGAAGAAACTATATTAAAAATGGGGCTTGAAAGATAATAATAGCAGTTCTATTTCTAAGGATTCATCTGTTTTCAGTGGATTGAGTTTATGCTGTTCATATCTGAAACTGTCATTTCTTGACCTTTCCCATCCCAGTGTGAAGCACTTGGTGTGGAATCTGAATATGAAGCAGTTTTTCTCCCTCTGACATAGTTTTCAGTATGTCAAAAAAGACATTATAGTTAACTGTAACAGTTGCCTTGTGAGACCCCACAAAATCAACCTACAGCTGCATCCTGTGAATGGGTTAGGATTTTAAAAGGAAAGGGATGTTTCTGTTTGGTAAAGAAAGCAGTTATGACTCAGACATGTGGAAGAGAGATACTGAGTAAGAAGATGATGATCTTTTTGTTGCTAAAGTGTGGTTCCGAGATGGGTTGTAAAATTTTAAATGAAGTATGTTTTGGTTTTGTTGCTGGTATAAGACTTCTGGGGAAAAACATTTTAAAGTACATTCAGTTGTTAAATCCCAAATATATTTTAAATTCAAGTACAGCAGGACTACCATTCTCACCTAAAATGTAACACATCACCAGTCTGGGATCTTCAGTAATTCTTACTTTTTTTTTTTTTTTTTTTTAAAAAGCCCTTGCCACAGTGAGACTTATGTCTGAAATTTCTTGTTTCAATGACTTGTGTTCAGATGAGATATTGAGAAAGGCATCAGATCTGACAAACTATTTCCCATCTGAAAGAAAAAAAAGTCATAGATGCTTGTGATTGTTGAGGAAGGTTTAAGAAGATCCTACTTGAAGTCCTGTAGTGCTGCTGGTTATGTAACAAGCTCAGATATCAGATACTTTTACATGATGTCATCACAAAATTATATATGCATTGCTAGCTTCCCCACTTTAATTTTGGAGATTGACCAACATGATAAAAATTCAGTCTAAATTAAAGCTTGTCTGGAAAGAGCTGTTTAAATTTGACTTTTAACATTTGGAGCATTGAAACAGTTAAAACCAGAACGTAGTTGTTGAGTTGTTGCTGAAGGAGCAAACCTTCTGTAAATTGTAATCAGTGCAGTGTAAGTAAAAACATGGCATGTTATTTCTGCCAGTAAATTTAATGCTGGTCCAGTAACTATGAGGGTACAGCAGTGGCTGAGCAGCAGGGTAAAACCCCCACCAGGATGCTGTGGCTGTTTCTGTTAGTTTGGTGTGTGGTGCCAGGAATGTGTGGCTCCTCGCGGGAGCAGTTGTGGAGGTATGGACCATCATTAGGCAAACTGAAATTACAATACAGTTGAGTTCTTGCAAAAAGAAAAGCCAAAGAAAGACAAATAGCTGCTTAGGCTGTGTCATGGGATATCTTGCATTGCAGCATGTTCTTGATCGTTTCTAGTCTCTGTCCTTGCTCTTCATAAGTAAGAAACAGCGAGACTGTTGTCCCTCAGATCAGAGGTTGAGCACACTCTCTGCCCTGTGGAAGTTTGCATCTGTATAAAATACACCCATGTGTGCAAAATTGAAACTGGCAAAACCCCCTCCAACCCTACCAAAAAACCCCCAGCAACAACCCCGCTTGCCCCGCCCCCGTCAGCACTGCCGCTCTCATTGTGCCAGGCAGCATGGCGATGGTTCAAACGGAGGAGTTCCACGTTCTGTTACCAGCGCCGCTTCCTGGCGGCAGCCAATGAGCTGGAGAGCAGCGGTGTGTGTGTGTGCGGACGGGTCCTCTTCGCTTCGCTCCTGTTTCCCGTCTGTCCTCTGCGGAATCATGAAGCGCGTTGGGACACGGGAAGGAGTCTCGTCCCGCTCATGTGCCACCGTACTAGTCATAGAATCATAGAGTCATAGACTGGCTGGAGTTGGAAGGGACCCCCAGAGGTCATCTAGTGCAACCCCCCTGCAAGAAGCAGGGACACCCCCAACTAGATCACGTTGCTCAGGGCCTCATCCAACCTGGCCTTGAACGTCTCCAGGGATGGGGCATCCACCACCTCCCTGGGCAACCTGTTCCAGTGCTCCACCACTCTCACAGCAAAGAACTTTTTCCTAATATCCAATCTAAATCTCCCTCCCTCTATTTTCAAATCATCACCCCTTGTCCTGTCACAAGAGGCCCTACTGAACAGCCTCTCCCCATCTTTCTTGTAGGCCCCCTTGAGGTCCTGGCAGACCGCCAGAAGGTGTCCCCGGAGCCTCCTCTTCTCCAGGCTGAACAGCCCCAACTCTCTCAGCCTGTCCTCATAGGAAAGGTGCTCCAGCCCCTTTAGTCTAGCAATATTTGTACTGGTTTTCACCGTGAAATGTGGTACAATGACAAATGTTTTAGTCTTTACATTCATGGCATTGGTACGTGACCAAGTATTTGTTTTGGGATGTGCTAGTGTTTGTCTGACTGTTCAGTTAATTTGAACAGTGAATCGCAGCGTAAAACCTGTAGATTTGATGGAATGCATATGAAATTTGTGAACAAAAGACAAACTCATTCATTCTGAAACGTGTGAATTTGTAAAAATGAGCCTGTAATACTTAATAAAAGTGGCCATTAATAATTATCAGTACAAACACTGCTGTAAATGGTGTAGTTTTAGGCTGCTTTCATTAAAATTGTTCAATGTATTGAAAGATACAAACCTTAAAAAACGGTGTTACTAGATTTTTTTTTTTCCAGTAAGCAAAATGAAATTGTACTGCTTACTTTCTAATTGGGATATAAACTCATTTTACTGAAAAGCAGGTTCTTACTATTTGAGTTCTTGTAGGGAAATGGGACTTGCTTCAGTAATGCCTGTTGTGAATCTGCTTTCCAGCTGAGAGAGAGAAGGGAGTTCGTATGGGGTCAGACACAACTGGGAGATGAAACTGTACCCTGAAGCCTTGTCCTGCAGATTGCCTGCATTTTTCCTGTTGCTTTTTTCTCTGAAAGATCTTATCTCCCTTGAGTTTTCTACTGGAAAGTGTTCTCAGGTTTGTTTTTTCTTTCCTTCAGGTGTGGGTCA
Organism: Heliornis fulica; assembly: GCA_013399135.1. Classification (NCBI taxonomy): domain Eukaryota; kingdom Metazoa; phylum Chordata; class Aves; order Gruiformes; family Heliornithidae; genus Heliornis; species Heliornis fulica. Next base: position 9,442 of record VXBZ01007983.1, on the reverse strand, counting down.
GGTGGTGCTTCAAGTGGCTGCAGCCACAAACTGCAAACATCACTATGGTGTGGAGAAAGCTGATATTCCAGCCAAGTATGCTGAGGTGAGTTGGTTTTGGAGCAAATTGTGTGTGTGTGCCCTATTTGAAGGCTCACTTGATGGTTCAGGATCACTGTTAAGTGTTGTGCAGGCAGAAAAGCAAGAGCCCCAGTCCTAGTTGCTTTGCTTCTCCAGGGCAGTGTGACCTGGAGCACGGCATGTTTGGAGAAAGAAGAGAATATCTAGGTGTTTGCTAGCAGACCTTGTGGAGTACACAGGAAGAGCATTAGCTTGCTTCCAAAGAGTTTTCAGGGCCAGGAGATGTGAAGCTCTTATAACAGCCATGGTGTAGGACTAGTGTAAGCTTCACCTGAACACCCGTACCGCCCTGTGTCTGAAACTGCTCTGGTACAGGGCTTCCAGAGACCAACCTCAAGCAAATCTGGGAGTGAATTTGCCAAGTAAAGAGTTCTTAGAAGTTTTAAAGGCTGTGCTTCCACTTATGGTAGTGATGCCTCTTTGTGGTGTCCTAAAGCTGAAGTTCAGCCTAGTTATTAAACTGTTGTAGGTTAATTGATAAGGCCTGTGTTGGGTATCTGGTTAATAACTGCTTAGTAGGCTTCAAGATGAAGCCTTATAATAAGAAAACCATAATGTTTAGGTGGGCAAGTTTTCTTTACGCTTCTAATCCTGTGCCATTGGGATCACACAAAGATAATCAGTTCCAAGACAAACCTGGAAGGCAAATTGAGCAAACAATAAAGGTTAGTCATGCCTTACCATAAGAAGTTTACTTTCTTCAGTAGACTGAACAGAAACCTATCCCTCTATATTGTTAAAACAAGCTGACTCAGTCTGTACAGGCTACAAAATTATACCTTAGGAAGGGAGTGGGAGAAAAAAATTATCCTTGATCCTCCTCTTCAGTGGTGTGGGCAAAAATGTATAAACACAGTGGTGAAGACGATCAGACGAGGATCTAAACATCCATTTGGTTTCTCCTGCCATGACCCAGTGGAAATTTCCAACTGGAGTGCTCTTTGCAGTCCCTCTGCATGGACCCTTCTGGCTTCATTAGGGAACTGCTTGCAAGGCTTGGGTTCTCTTGATGATCACTGCTGAAGAGGGAAGGTTAAATTCTTTCTCTCACTAACATCCCCTCATGTCACACTTCCTATACAAGGCCTTAGTGAAAGTGATTAACAAACAAAAAATTTCCCACAGATTGAACATTAAGAGTAGTAACTAATGAGTACCTTCAGTTTCAGAAATATGCTGGTATTTCATAAGATGAAATGAGGTGAAATAAGGTGAACAAAATACACTGTGTTATTTTTCTGGTTACAGACGATGCCCTGTCAGATTTAACAGCTAAACAGCTGCTGCAGTGTCAGAACATGTGAAGCTGCCTGTGTGCAGCTCATCTGTCTTGTGCTGTGTGCAATGGACCAGTTTTCCTCCCCATCTCTGAGAAACATTTGGGGAGGGATTGGATTAAGTTTCTAGTTAAGATTGGCTGTGACAACACATCTCTAGTTCCTATGCTAATTAATGCAGATGACTTTGCAAAGCTTCAGCTGAAGAGGAAGAATGTGATGAATTTGTCTTAGTGAAGTTGTCTTTAAAAAATCATACAGCATATGAAAGTACTGATGATTTTTGTGAGTTGTTCTACTATGCTTTGGGGTGCCTTGGAATTGTAAAGAATTTAGAAACATCTGTCACACAGTTTGTCTGACCTGCTGATGGAGGGTGTCACCATCTCCAAGCTGACAATGAAGTCAGAATTCCTGCTATGCTTCTCCCTGTTACCTCCTTTCTCTGCTACCCCCAAATTTGGGGCATCCAATATGTGGAGTCAAGTCCTAAAGATGAGGAAGATTTCTTTACAGTTTTCCAAGGCACTTGTTTCAGTCCAAATCTGTTGTGCAGGTGTAGCTGGACCCCTGCTTCCACACTTAAGTGCTGACCTGTGCTGCATGTTCTCAGCTTGTATATATGGGAGCAAGACATCATAACCATGGAGCTCTCTGTAACGCACCGAGCGACATTTGATGGGTTTTGGTTCCTTTATTCTGTATTTCAGCAATGGAAAACCAGTGCCAGCTACCTGGCTGGGTAGTAGCAGCCCTCCACAATCTGCAGCCCAGCCTGCTCAGATGTAGTTTGACACATTCTTCCTGGCTGCCCTGTCAAGTGTGACGCTCCTGTTCGCGGTGTCACTTGCTGAGCATGCTGCTTTCTGTGCTCTCGCTCACCCTCGCTGGCCTGTCTTCATCCTGTTCCTTTGCTACCTGGGCTTAGACTGGGCTGCATGTGGTGCCTCCTCCTTGCTGTGGGATTATGTCCCACAATACAGTAGCTACTTAAGATTGTGCTGGTTTTAGTGCTGAGCAGTGTCAACCTTAGCTCACAATATGTAACTCTGATGGAAAAGGATGTCAGCTTTGAATTTGCCCTGGTAAGGCAAAGGCTTTTTTAGAGAAACTAAACTGCAGTAGTTGTCTGTCTGCCCGTCCTTTGAGTGTTAACAGCAAAAAAACCTCAAACCTGAACAACAAAAATAAATCTTGAGGGTCAGTGAATGCTGTCAGAGCTGCATCTCCTTTTACTGTGATGTAACTGGTGAGATGAGATGTCTGAATTGTTTTGGTTTTGTTTTCTCTTCTAGACGATGGACAGAGAGTTCAGAAAATGGATGAAATGGTATGGGAAAAAACACGCAGAATACACAGTGAGTGAAATTCACCTGAAAAACTGTGATCCAGAGTGTGTGCCATCCTCTTCAGCCTTTCCCAGCCACGTGGCAGTATGAGTCATTTCTGCTTACTGGCTTTTATCTTGATCCTGAGGACAGTGTTCTCTAAGACACACAGGTCCTCTCTTTGCCTTGCTTGACATGTGATGTTATGGGGAATGCTTTCAGGTCTTTTCAGAAGCTCTTTTAAAATGCTGTTGTTCTAGCTGGGGCTGCCATGTGCCTTCTGTTATATAAACCTCCTTTGACATTTTCTTTTCCCCTTCTCTCTCCATGGTGAGGGGCTGTTTTATTTCCCCCCCCCCAAGTAAACTATTGAAAATGGCAACTCCTCTTTGGGTTTCTGAAATCTCTTGCTAGAACAGAAAGCTGAAGCTTTTTTGAAGTTCTGCAGTCAGGTGGAGGTGGGGTCACCTGGGACTGGGAATGGATAGGATGGGATAACAGGGGTTTCAACATCAGAAAGCACAGGGTTGAAGTTCTAGATGAGTGGTGGTGCTGTGAGATTGAAGCAGAAAGCTCCAGGACCAGTTAACAGGGTAGATGGTTTGTAGCTGGAGGTGAGGGGTAGGTTGTGGGTGATTAGCTCTGATTTGGAAAGGATTGGAATTAGATGCTCTGAGGGTGGAGCTAGAGCAGGAGTAGTAAATGGGTCATTGCAGGGCATCTCTGTACTCAGGGCTAGGGACCAATGAAGAAATAGCTTTTCCCTTCCTCTAACTGTTATTTAATCATTGTGGATGTGTCTTCCCCTCTGTAACGATCATGCAAAAGCATGTGCAGAGTCAGACACTCTCTGGTATCATTGCCTCCTCTTTTCTTTTTCTCTCCCATCATGGTTGCCATTAAGAAAATCTGCTCCCTTTCCAGTGAGGAAGTGCTTTCAATCATAGTGCCTGAGGAACCCCTGGGTGTTTTGAAAAGCAATGTACTTCTTTGAGCACTGGAGACTGGTCCAGGGTTGTTCCCTGATTGAAGTTGGGTGGAAGATGCAGCTAGCAATGTGTGCCACAGCTGAAGTGTGAGCAAGTGTTTGGAGAACTGTTTCATTTTTCCTTTCATACAGAACCACCATTGCTGTGTTACTGAAATGGTTTGAACCATGTGGCTTTCACCGTTCCAGCAGTGTAGGATGAAATGGCAGGTCCTAGGTGGCCAGTCTTTGTTTCCCTGTTTTCTGTATCTGCTGGGAATCCCTGGTGCTTTTCAGAGGGCTTATCTTGTAATTAAGGATGCTCCAGCTCTCTGTTTGGGAAGTAGGCTGCAGAATGTGACAGTGCCACCTGCCCTGGTGTTCTTTCTTCCTGAAGTGCCTTTCCCTTATAGCGTGATCTTCAGAGTGGTGCTGGGCCTGCTGCGGGAGTAGTTTGGAGCAGGATTGATACCAGGCTGCTAACTCTTTCCTGCTGTGGAAGCACTGTGAATGCTTTACTTTTCATGAAGTGGCCATATGGCATTTTTCCATTGTGTCACCCAGCTGGCATTACATGAAAGGAATTGTTACTGAAGATACTCCACTTATGAGCTGTGTAATTTAAAGAGTAGGGTAGAACTTGGACGAAAATATTGAAAGCATATTGATTGCCGTAGGCAGCGAGCATTTCCTTATTGTGCATTCCAAGTGACAGGGTCTGGTGCTATATTGAAACAAAGCTACTTCTTTTTTGCTAGGTTCTTTGGCTTTTATACTTTTTTTTTTTTCTGAAAAGTGTTCAGAGTGAAATTTCCTTTCTTCAGGTGCCAGTCAACTTTTTCACTTGCAGCACTTCTTGGCTTAAGGCGAGTTGGTTTCTTATCACCTTGTTGTAGTGATGTTTGAAGATAGATATTTGGTCTTTCACATGTTAGACACACAGAGATCTTATGTATTTTTTTATTGCTTCATCAAACATCCTAGGCTTATGTTTGCTTCTTTTTTTTTGGCAAACTGTATTTTCTTTTGTAACTTTAGGCAGCATCTCCTTTAGGTGACTGGCATTAAGCAGAGAGCAAACTTGTCTCATCATGCAGCTACAAGGTGCTGGATTAAAAGCCCAGTGTCTTTGTCTTTCTGGAAAACAGCTCTGTCACTGCAGAATGCTTAGTGGGGTCCCAGGATTCCAAGTGCTGGAGATAAAATATGCACAGATTGAAACGGTCTGTTGTCAACAGAGCTTAACTTGTGAATTCCACACTAGTGTTTTGGGCAGTCATATGAAAAATAAATATTTTGAGAAGAAGAAAGTGTTGAGGGAGGGAAGCTTGGCAGAGTTTCAGTGGGAACAAGTCTGATCCCACCTGCATCTTTGAATAATGTGGACAGTGGTTTTGAATTCGTGCACGTAACAGCTGCCTTGGGATAAAAATAGAACCGGTGGTACATACGGCAGCCATCAGCCTGGACTGGCGCCTGCGGGTTGTTGGCTTGTTTATTTTTAAAAAAAAAATAACCCAACACAGCCAAGACCTTAGTGCAATTCTGTTTCCAGTACAAATGGAAGTTTGATTTGTCACAGAAAAGGGTCTGTTGCTTGACTTTAAGTCTTGTCTTTTAGCTAACACACTTTTGGTGAGGCAACAGTTGATTGTCCTTACCCCATCTGCAACCATCAGATTCACTTCCCTGCCTTGCCTGCTGGACTACTCTTCCTGCTGCTGTGTGTTCTGAGCTTGGATGTGTGAATTCTGATGAGCAAGGTCCAGTGACCTTGCCTGTGATATTTTAATGGTACTGACTCAGTGTCCACATGGAGACCCGTGAACAAGTGGTGTCCCTCAAGGATCTGTAGTGGGATTAGTATTATTTAATATTTTTGTCCGTGACATTGATGGTGAAGTTGAGTGCACCCTCAGTAAGTCTACAGATGACCCAAGCTGGAGGGTGGAGTTGATACATGAGAAAGAAGGGATGTCACCCAGAGGGACCTGGACAAACTGGAGACGTGGGCCCATGTGAACCTCATGAGGTTCCACAAGGCCAAGTACAAGGTCCTGCACCAGGATCAAGGCAAGCCTTGTCACCAGTACAGGCTGGGGGATGAAGTGATGGAGAGCAGCCCTGCAGAGGGGACTTGGGTTGCTGGTGAATGAAAAGCTCAACATGAGCTGACAATGTGCACTCAGACCAGAAGGCCAATAGTGTCCTGGGCCACATCAAAAGGAGTGTGGCCAGCAGGTCAGGGGAGGGGATTGTCCCCCCCTGCTCCCCCTCTGCTCTGCTCTTGTGAGACCCAACCTGGAGTACAGTGTCCATTTCTGAAGTCCCCAAGAGAGGAAGGACATGGAGCTTTGGAACAGGTCCAGAGGAGGCCACAAAGATGATCAGAGGGCTGGAGCATCTCTCCTGTGAAGTCAGGTTTGGGTTGTTCAGCCTGGAGAAGAGAAGGCTCCAGGGAGATCTTACAGCGACCTTCCAGTGCCTGAAGGGGCCGACAAGAAAGCTGGGGAGGGACCTTTTAGAAGGGCCTGGATTGACAGGACAAGGCAAAATGGCTTTAATTGGAAGGGGTAGATTTAGGTTGGATCTTAGGAAGAAATTCTTCCCTGTGAGGGGGGTGAGACCCTGTCACAGGGTGCCCAGGGCAGTGGTGGCTGCCCCCTCCCTGGAGGTGTTGAAGGCCAGTTTGGATGGGGCCTGGAGCAGCCTGGTCTGGTGAAGGTGTCCCTGTCCATGGCAGGGGGTTGGAACCTGGTGATCCCTTAAGGTCCCTTCCAGCTCAAGCCAGTCTGTGATTCTGTGATTTTAAAATAAACCCCGATTCTCCAGGCATATTTCCATTCTATTTTGTCTAAAATCATAGAGGGGAAAATGTCTTCTAAGAAATGGTTCTGTACTAAATATGCTGTCACATATATGCAGATCTTTTCAGTGAAGACATGGATTGCATAGTCACTTTGAAGTGGTAATTGCACCTTAAACATCTCCAGTAGCTTGTGGCAGTGTCCTGAGCTGTGCTGGGTGCCTCAGGCTTCTGCAGAGTGGCAGCTGCCAGCGATGGGTCATGGGAGTGAGAGGAAAACTGCTGGTCATAGGTTGGCTTGTAAGTCTCCTGATCTTCAGCTGTGGTAGGTAATTGTATCCCATAATCCTGTTAAATGAACTGAGTTTCATTTTAAATGACAGGCCATTTAATCTCCTGATTCTAATTGGGGAGCAAACCCCAAGAGGGGAACACTTTCCAATAACAGTCATCTGGAGTCTTTACATTCTCAGTTTTTGCATGCTCAGGTTTTTAGGTCCAACTGGTATGTTTCAACTTGTAATATTTACATCCCTGATGTTATTAATTAAGTTCAGCTGCCTCTACACTTACCATATGCCTTAAATCCTGACTTGTTAGGGATAGTAGTTTTCTTTGCTAATGTTGTGTGGTGGTTGGAGGGAGCACATCAGACGCTTTCATCAGCGCTTTGGATGAGAGTGTCTCACTTCCAACACTTCTCACTTTGTTTCAGTTTGTTTTATCATCTTGTTTCTCTTCCCAAGGAAGTCTCCAAGCTTAGCTGTACCCCATTCTTTTCAAGAAAACTGTTGTGTGGATGAAACCAGGAGACTTTTAAGGTCATTAGGCCTAGGTAATTAGAGAGTCTTTCTTGGGGAATTTCTGCACATGTTCAGTCATTAAATTAAAAAACAGTATTGCAATTAAGAGGCAGATGGGTTTTCATGGTTTCTAACTGTAAATATCCTCATGTGGCCTCAAAATCAGCCACTTCCAGGTATGTAGGACACAGGTCTGAGATTGCTGTGCTCAAGTGTTCTTCCCAGGGTACCCTTGAAGGTTCAACAAAACCAAGTGCTGGGTCCTGCCCTGGGATCACAATAATCCCTGGCAACCTCTGAGCTGGGGAAGGTTCTGGAGCGCATGTCCTCCGAGGAGCGGCTGAAGGAGCTGGGGAAGGGTCTGGAGCACAAGTCCTACAAGGAGCAGCTGAGGGAGCTCTGGGGCTTTTGAGCCTGGAGAGGAGGAGGCTGAGGGGAGACCTCGCTCTCTCCAAGTCCCTGCAAGGAGGGTGCAGACAGGTGGGGTCGGTCTCTTTTCTCGGGTAACAAGCCACGGGACAGAGGAAATGGTCACAGACTGCCCCAGGGGAGATTGAGGTTGGACATGAGAAGAATTTCCCCCCTGAAAGGGTTGTCAGGTGTTGGAACAGGCTGCCCAGGGCAGTGGTGGAGTCCCCATCCCTGGAGGGATTGGAAAGGCCAAGAGATAAGGTGATGAAGTACATGGTCTAGAGATGGGGTAGGCAGGGTTAGGCTGGGTTTGGAACTCAATGATCTTGAAGGTCTCTTCCAACCCAAGTGATTCTATGATTCTAAGCTTTTGGTGTGTCCTCAATACCTACTTCCTTCTGCCAAGGGAAGGTATTTTTCCAGTCAGAGCTACCAGGTAAATTGGCTGCAGTCACACATTGGACTGCTGATGACAGATTTGTTTTAGTTTTGTTTACCCAGGGTCATTACAACAGCTTAAAACACACCTTTATGGAACCCCTGTTCCATAAAGGTGTGTTTTAGCAGTAGGTGGAAATTACGTTCAAGTCTTCAAAATAAGTGCAGGAAAATGTCTTTGATTCTATCATTCTATAAAATACAGGTCAGTGTTGCTAGAGGCTGGGATTTTGGCCAGGTGGACATCTCCAACACACATGCTGTCTGCTCAGAGGAAACTCCAGCGCTTTCTAGTTACTGAAGATGCTCTATGGTTCAGCCCTGTGGATTAGAGGTGGTTTTTGTTGTGCATCAGTCAGTGGAAGCCTGGCACCTGTAAGTTTACAGGCTCATCTAGGAGTGTGGGGTGTCCTGTCTGGCTTGTTTCCCTGGAAATCTGTTCTGAGCAAAAGCAGTGACTTGTGTACGAGTTTCATTGCCTCTTGTCAGTTATCCCCACAAAGCAGGTAACATCACCTGTACTTAAACTTCCATGGCTCACCAGTACACTGCAGCTGAGGGAAGAGCAAGATATCTGCTTGTCCCAGATATTTTTGAACACCCCATTTCCGCGGGAAACTCGATGTTTTGGTATTTGAAAAGCCCTCCAAACGTCCCCAGTGGCTTTGAAATGATGCCACATTTTGGAGGTTTGGATTCATGCCTCCGGTTATTTTTGAAAAAGAACAAGAACCTAAAAATAACCATGTGTACTTTTCCAGGCAGAAACGACTGGTTTTTGTGAGCCAAAGTGTTTGCTTGGAGGCTGCTGGAGTGAGGCTGCTCTGTGTGAATTTACGGCCTTGCGGAACCGGTCAGACAGTTACCCAGAGGCTGCCAGCCCAGGCCGGGCGGGAAGGGCGCCCTCCTCCTCCGCGGC
>VXBZ01007982.1:0-14971 GCA_013399135.1 Heliornis fulica | reverse complement strand
CTGATCTAGTTGGGGGTGTCCCTGCTTCTTGCAGGGGGGTTGGACTAGATGACCTCTGGGAGTCGCTTCTAACCCTAATCATTCTATGATTCTATGATTCTATGATTCTAGTATTCCTGAAGATGAGCATGTTAACAGCGTTCTTCAGAAACCTCACACATCTCCCTGAGACATCCCAGCAGCTATCAGACTGGGGAAGGGGCAGGGATCTGGGGAGCCAACAAGAGAAAAGGGCAAAGCGTCCACGTGTGCCCGTGCACTTCCAATGCCAGTCCCAGGAGTGAGTGAATGGTTAGAAATAAACACTTGAGAGGTTTCAACTATTAATTCCTTAAAGTATGCTTTATTTATCAATGCTGGAAGGCAAAGTGGTGTTATATTGCTCATTAATTAACAGCAGAGAACTGCAACTTCCCTTTAGATTTTTATACCAGACAAAGCAATGAGAAAACTTTGCTAATGTTCAGGCTAAGTGTGCACTGGCAGTTTCCCATCATTACTCTTTCAAGCACGGCACTGTACTGCCTTGACAATCCTTCGTCCTTTGTGTTCACATCTTCTTTATGTCAAACACATATGAGAGCTTATGCAATGCTGAGTTTTCTGTGCATGCTCTGATTAGACCAAGGTCATGCAAAGCTGTCACTTCCTTAAGCATTTTACTGAAACAAAGTTTGCATCAATGACATTTTCTCGGTTTGTTTTAAATAAGTTATGACAGGACTCTCTGTGGCGGGCCTGTTGCTCAGGGTTAGCAGATGCTCTTTGTTGTACAGCTCAGTCTACCAGAGGAAGCGATGGCAGAAGGTTTGGGTGTAGTCTGGTGACTCTTTCAAGGAGTTCTATGTCCTTCTGGATCTGAGGAGCCCAGAACTAGACACAATGGTGCAGGTGTGGTGTCATCAGGGCAGAGTAGATGGGGAGAAGGACCTCTCTTGACCTACTAGCCACCCCCCCTTCTAATACACCCCAGGATGCCATTTGCCTTCCTGGCCATGAAGGCACACTGATGGCTCATGGACAACTTGTTGTCCACCAGGACCCCCAGGGTCCTCTCACCTACACTACTCTCCACACAGAGGAACACTCAGTCTTAGTGTTAACAGGAAGATTTCTGTAGAAAAGAATGAATAAAACCAGCAGAAGATTTGACTCAGTGTTTTGAACTTTGAGCTTGAACTTCGGGGTTGTGTTCCGCTCAGTAATATGCAAAGCCTTAATTACTGAATAAATCTCTGGCCTCAAAAGGCATTTGAAACCATTTATGTCAGTGCAAACAATATAAGAAACAAAAAGATTGTTACAGAACCTGAATTAACACAAACACACTCCAAAGGGTCTTGCTGGTTTTTGACAGAAGTGACACATTGCTGAATTGCATAATAATATGGGAGTTCTAAATAGCTTTACTCTTCCTCAGCCAGAGGATTTAGTGCAATAAAGCTGTGTACTCGGGGTAATATGATAATTAAAGTGTTGTGGATTGTCGTACAGGATGGCTATGGTTCTGTGCTGTATTTTGTGGTTTAGTTTCCCCAAATTATATGTATGATTCATGTACATATATTAAAGTAGAGGGGAAGGAGGCTGAGTAAAAGCACTCAAGCTTCTTTGTCTTGCGATGGCAGCATGAGATGCCTAAGGTGGGAGCACAGCCCCTGTAATTTGCTCACACAGTAGGTACAGAGAGAGAGAGAAAGAGGTTTCTGCCAAGGGTGATTCAGAGGTTAAGTGAACAGAGCTGCTGCTCAGACCTGACTCTTTCTGTTCCATAGCAGAGGAACCTGGGGCAGTCTGCTCCTGATTTAAACGTCTGGGGATGATGGCTACTTTGCAGGGAAGTGAGTCTGGGCCTTGTAAGAGGTGGTTGTTTTCTTGTTTTTTTCTGGTTTTGATAGTTTTGATAGTTTCCTAAGGCAAACTTTCCTTTTTAACTAGATTATGGAAGGTATCGTGGCATCAAAATTTACTTGTCCATTACATAGTGGGCAAAAGTTTTCAACACTAGAGAGAGGCTCTGGAAATGAATTTGATTTCTATCCCTATCCTATTTCCATTCAGCATGTCAGCTGTTGTGACTCCTGTTGTGGTCCCCTGCTCCCATAGATTATGTGAAATGAGCTATGGGACAAGGACACATAAAGGTGACCATCACCAATGTTTACTTAGTTTGTGTCAAATACTCTATCACTGAGAAATGGACCTTTTGACATTTGCATATGTGTAACAGTTGGATTAAGCTTTAAATATCTGTATTTACTCTCACTTTTTGTTTTATTTTCTTACTTATATTTCTAGTTTATTCTCAGATTGAAAAATATATTTTTTAAACAAAGTGAAAATCAAAACTAGCAATTGTAAAGTGTTACTTTCAAAGATGTATGCATGCTGGAAATTATTTTTCCTCTTGGAGTGTATTCTGGAAAGTAGTAAACTTGCTTTGGAATTGATGTCCATAGTAACAAAAAATATTTTAGAATTTATGAATGGAAAGCATTACAAAAACAAATGGAATCCTGAATACTTTTGTGTTACTCTGTTAGAAAGGACACTTTTGATATCTCTGTAATGCTAAATTGTCTTCTGCCATCAGACTTTTAAATATTTGGTGAAAAACATGTGAGAGGTGATGGATATAATGTGATTGTAAGTCAGTCAGTAGTGAGCTTTGTGAAATATTTCACATAAACAAGATCTAAGCAAGCCTCTCAAGTTACTAAACTGGGCTGTCACAATCAATTTTATCATGACGAAATCAGTCTCAGGTGCAATGGAAAAGCTCTGCTTGATTGTGAATGTTGAGGCCTCTATTTACCTTGGTCTATAGTTGAATTTAGAGCCTCTGTTCATTCCAGAGGGCAGTGATACTTGATCATCTTTTTTTTTGCCTGAGCTGCAGCATAAAGATGTGAAGCCAAAGCACAGTATAGAGACCAGCATGCTCTAGGGCATTAGACGTGTATGTAAACGAAACCCAAGGATATAAACTATTCCATTTCTATAGAGTTAAGTCAGAATCAATCACACAAGTCTGAGGAAGAAGCAGTTGAATGAACCTCAGAAATCCTTGAAACTCTCCAGCTCCAGATCACTATTCTCTCTGGAAAAGAGACAGTTAATCCAACAAGACTAAGAAAACACCAGCCTTCCTTTGGTGTACAGAATTCAATAGCTTATAGCTATTTCTTTCAGTCTGGGTTGCCAAGCTGCCTCACTGAGGAATAGCAGTTCCTCTATGAATTCTGTGGCTTTGTTTCATTTCAAATTTGCCTTGCTATATGTCTTTTAGGATGAAAAAGAGTCAAATGCTTGGTGAAATTAGGGGATGGAGGATTATTTTTTTGGCAAGTGAGGAATTTTTTTGTTGTTTTTCTTCTAAGTGAAGGCTTTAATCCTAGAGGAGTGTGTTGAGGGATTTGGTTTATTGGCAGCTATTTTTAAGGACTATAAATCATAGACTGGGAAAGACTAATAATCTTGGGAAAGCAGAAATAGATGTTTTGAAAGAAAGCCTTACTATTGCCTCTGAACAAGGTCAACAATAAAAGAAAATGGTCGGCAGATATTCTCTTCTCTCTTGGGTGCTATTTCAGGAGCACACTAATATCACTAAGGTGATATTGTTTGCCAGTGGCTGTTTTGGGGAAAATTCTGTGAAAAATCCCAACAAAATAATTTGCATTTCTTCACTGGAAGTGCAAGTCAGAAGCCCAGAATCCTAAAGGCTCCCAAACGCTATAATATGTCTACAACTAACTATTAGTTCTCCAGTAACAATCCCTAGGCTGTAAATGTAGCTCTTCTGGTTATTTTTTATAAGTTCAGAAAATATATTGAGCAGCAATCTTAAGAATTCTGTAGGTAGTTGTTAGTTCTTGTAAGGATTTGTCAAAAAGATCTTGTGGAAAAAAAATCCTTGAAATTATTGTGCCAAAGAAACTTAGTAGAAGATATCCCTCTGATTTTCACTTTGATGTTTCCATATCTGTCTGTTTTCCTGAAGTACCAATCATTTGTGTTGTTTGAGTTGTAACATAGGAAGCTGGTGTTCTGTAAGCACAACCTGTTTCTTAATTTTCTCTTGCTTTCATCCATGACTTGTCATCTTCTCCATCAATGTACAAAGCCAACGTAGGGCAGAAGACCAGATTGCTATTACACGGTTTTCTATTTATATAAGAATAGCAGGAAATTAGGAATGCAGATTAAGATGTAGTTTGACCCAGTAACTTTAGAATGTATTGATGAATACCAGTCAAATTTGTCATTGGTAGACAAATTAATAAACTAAGTCTTGATTTCCTTGAGAAGGAAAAATCCACAGGAGATATAGATCATATAAAACAATGTAACTTATGTTCAGAACAGAAAGAAAGGAAAGGAAGTGATTATATCAAATTTTATTATTTCACACCAGGGCCTGATTTATGTCTATCAAGATCAATTTATAAAGACATTTTACCTTTCCTTTCTGATTAAAATATCTCCTGAATTCCCTCTTGAGGAATGAATTGAGCTAAATGCAAAGAAATTACAGAATTTTAAAATTTGATTATATAGAAGCTTAGTTTTACAGTGAGAGATTTAGATGACACTGCAGATTGGCATGTTTCATGCCATGAACCTAACTTGAGTTTTAAGAATTCAGATAAGGTGATCAGGTTAATGAGTGAAGTGATGGTTTCCAGCCATGCTTGAAGAGGCAGATGACAGGTGTATAATATCGGGTTCATCAGTTCCTTTGATTTTCAGAAATCAGCTGTGGTTCCTGTGGGTCCTGGTCTGAGGGTGGGGGAAGGACAACTTCTTTAATAATTTGCAGTTAGGAGCTGGCTATTAGCAAACCACAACCTGTTCAAATATCAGCTTCCTGTGCTCTCCATTTGTAACAAAACAGCTTATGGGTTCTGAACAAAACTAATAAAAATTTTATAATTAAATTTAATTATGTCCTTGGATGTATGTATTGTATTATGAAAGCTCTGCTGCTGCACTCCATTTAGTTAACTGAGAAGAGTTCACACACACACACACACACACACACACACACACACACACACACACACAGAAAGAGTATTTCTGGGGTTGTTTTCCCAGTTTTATAAAACCAAGTTTTTAACTTTGGACTCTCCAGTGTGTATTTTTTCTCAGCAGAATTATTAGCTTCCAAGGAAAAAGTATGAGGTAAATGGTTATTTACCATTATAAAAAGAACCTTACATCAGGAAATCAAAATAAGTTTTTATCAGAAAAATGATCAGGGTGTAATAATGAAAAAAGCAATAGTAGTAACAGCAGTAATAGCAGATAGGTATTCTGACTGAACAGAGGAAATTACATGAGACTAAAGGAAAAGGTCTAAGCACTGACACAGCATATGAAAAAAAAAGCCATGACAATGTGAAAAGGAACAGAATAAAGACCTGATATTGTAACAGTTCTTTCAGCTTCATCTTTAACAAAGAAGGTCCTATCCAGGGCCCACTAGGCTTTTAAAATTCAAAAGATGCTAAAAAATCTTGGGTTTATGGCCATGAATCACCAAGCCTTGCCTTTTAACAGTATTTTACATCATGAAAAGACTTCACCAGCCTATAGTAACAATTTGCAATAGTAATAAAGTCATTTAAAGTGTTGGGGTTTTTATTTTCCTAAAAGAGTTTTATGGATACCAGCTGCTATATTTCAACTGTGAAGACAATTGCATCTCATATTAAACCTTAGGTATGCCAAGCAGTTCCTCACAGGCTGAAAAAAAATAAATAATGAAGCCTGTTTATGCCATAAAAACATCTGGTGGTGGGAGTGGGAAAGAAGGAACTCTCCCCGAGGAATCATGCTACAGGACAATATGACTATGTCTCAGATTGCTAGCGAGGGATTTCATCTTGTCACCTGGAAGTGGTGGATACACATGCACTCCTTTGTTATCCTATTAAACTGTCCTTATCCCACACCATGAGTTTTACCTTTTTCTTCTGATTCTCCTCCCCATCAAAGGAGTGAGAGAGAGGAGTGACCAAACAACTACGTGGTGCCTAGTTGCTGGACAAGGCTAAACAACAGCACACTTGGCACAGAAATCTAGGAATGAATCATAAAGTTGCAAAGAGACAGGACTTGGTGGCAGATGAAGATGTGGCAGTTTGAAGAGCAGGTGTCGAGAATTCAGAGCCACAGAGCTGCTTGCCTCTGTCCATGCTGTGTTTAGCGAAGTAGTACTTGGTATTTTTTTAAGTAAACAAACTTTCATTAAACTATGTGTTTGACTGATGTCTGCAATTTTCTCATTCCAATTGAAATAACCTTTCTGGGCCCCAAATTACAGCCAAAGGACTTGGGTCAGAGGAGCAATGGCATTTTTTTATCCCTGCATTTGCATTTGGTATAATGTACCGGTACTGAAACAGCTGGGTTTTATTTCTTTTCAGCATGAAATTATATGAGCCTAAATAAGCTTTTTCTTGTTGAGACTACCAACACAAAGTTATGGTAATGAAGTTGCAAAAGTATGCTAAATAGCTACTTGTTTAGGAATTAAATCCTCTCTCTGCCTACCTCTCCAGGATGAAAAATAATCAAAGNTATTTCATTAGGTTCAGATCCACCTCATAGAGCTGACATAAATTTGCAGTGACTGAGTGCAACGGAAAGAACATCACACACTAGCTTAGAGAGCTAGTGCACATTTTTAATATGTATTTATTTCCCTAAAATGTAAGTGCTGAGCAGCTGATTTCATTAAAATTATGGTATATTACATTTAGGATCTCTATTTGCATATTTTCTGAAAGCTGAAGTATTAGTTTTTGAAGTGCCATTTTAGGCAATTTTTTCAGAGTGACAGATACAGATTTTCATTAGGATCACAGAAAGCTGTTGCCTAAGATTTGAACTCTAGGGAACAAGCCCCACTAGAATTACATAAAGATATGTTAAATTACTATCAGGATTGTGGAGGCAAGAACACACACACACACACACACACACACACACACACAGAAAGAGTATTTCTGGGGTTGTTTTCCCAGTTTTATAAAACCAAGTTTTTAACTTTGGACTCTCCAGTGTGTATTTTTTCTCAGCAGAATTATTAGCTTCCAAGGAAAAAGTATGAGGTAAATGGTTATTTACCATTATAAAAAGAACCTTACATCAGGAAATCAAAATAAGTTTTTATCAGAAAAATGATCAGGGTGTAATAATGAAAAAAGCAATAGTAGTAACAGCAGTAATAGCAGATAGGTATTCTGACTGAACAGAGGAAATTACATGAGACTAAAGGAAAAGGTCTAAGCACTGACACAGCATATGAAAAAAAAAAGCCATGACAATGTGAAAAGGAACAGAATAAAGACCTGATATTGTAACAGTTCTTTCAGCTTCATCTTTAACAAAGAAGGTCCTATCCAGGGCCCACTAGGCTTTTAAAATTCAAAAGATGCTAAAAAATCTTGGGTTTATGGCCATGAATCACCAAGCCTTGCCTTTTAACAGTATTTTACATCATGAAAAGACTTCACCAGCCTATAGTAACAATTTGCAATAGTAATAAAGTCATTTAAAGTGTTGGGGTTTTTATTTTCCTAAAAGAGTTTTATGGATACCAGCTGCTATATTTCAACTGTGAAGACAATTGCATCTCATATTAAACCTTAGGTATGCCAAGCAGTTCCTCACAGGCTGAAAAAAAATAAATAATGAAGCCTGTTTATGCCATAAAAACATCTGGTGGTGGGAGTGGGAAAGAAGGAGCTCTCCCTGAGGAATCATGCTACAGGACAATATGACTATGTCTCAGATTGCTAGCGAGGGATTTCATCTTGTCACCTGGAAGTGGTGGATACACATGCACTCCTTTGTTATCCTATTAAACTGTCTTTATCCCACATCATGAGTTTTACCTTTTTCTTCTGATTCTCCTCCCCATCAAAGGAGTGAGAGAGAGGAGTGACCAAACAACTACGTGGTGCCTAGTTGCTGGACAAGGCTAAACAACAGCACACTTGGCACAGAAATCTAGGAATGAATCATAAAGTTGCAAAGAGACAGGACTTGGTGGCAGATGAAGATGTGGCAGTTTGAAGAGCAGGTGTCGAGAATTCAGAGCCACAGAGCTGCTTGCCTCTGTCCATGCTGTGTTTAGCGAAGTAGTACTTGGTATTTTTTTAAGTAAACAAACTTTCATTAAACTATGTGTTTGACTGATGTCTGCAATTTTCTCATTCCAATTGAAATAACCTTTCTGGGCCCCAAATTACAGCCAAAGGACTTGGGTCAGAGGAGCAATGGCATTTTTTTATCCCTGCATTTGCATTTGGTATAATGTACCGGTACTGAAACAGCTGGGTTTTATTTCTTTTCAGCATGAAATTATATGAGCCTAAATAAGCTTTTTCTTGTTGAGACTACCAACACAAAGTTATGGTAATGAAGTTGCAAAAGTATGCTAAATAGCTACTTGTTTAGGAATTAAATCCTCTCTCTGCCTACCTCTCCAGGATGAAAAATAATCAAAGTGCTAGGGATTTGACCTGCTGCTTCTCTTACTTTTTTAACTTTGAAATGTGCACTTGCCAAGTGAATTGAAGAAGTGAACACATTTTGTAAGCTGTCATTCTGTATAGAGATTTACAGCTTTCCATTTCTATTTAGAATTAAAGAATGATGGTGTAGCCCTTTCCTGAAAAGTCCAATAAAACCAAAGTGATGCGCACAGTATATAATGAGAACTAAATGGAACTTTCAAAATCACCGGTAGCTATGCATCTCTGTCAGGCTGTCATTTACCACACAGTCAGACCTCAAACAGAAGCCAAGCCACAAAATGGCCTTACAAAAATACATTCTTGAAGCCTTGCTGAAGAGTTTGCAGAAGGACATTATCAGAAATGCTTTATTTCGTTAGTTTTCTTATTGAAACTGCATAATTACTATTTAGTATGCAAGTATTTCTGGGACAACTATCAAAAGTCACAGCTTCTACTATATGTATAATTCTGATTAACTCACACTTTCATGTTTAAATGATATTTCCCAACAGTTATGATCTTTTAATACATGTAGTTCAACATCAGTAATTAAAGGAGCTTTTCTGAGCTCTTTTAATGTAACTCGTCTTACACAGCAGTAAATATTCTGGTTTTATGTAGCCATGTTGGGAGAAAAGAAGACTTCTGCAAATATTCTAGTCTAGTCTTCCTCTTGTAGCAGAACTATCAGGCCAGACATGGGCTTGGCTGGTGAGTCTTGGAAACCTGCAAATATGCTGCACCACGCTCCTGGTGAAGAAGTTTTCCAAAAATCCCATCTGAATGTCATGAACTGCAGCATGAGGCTGGTGCTCTTTGCTGCAGCATCTGCTTTTTTATCATCTTTGTGACTCCTTTAAAGTAGCCATAGGTTGCTACTAGGAGGATTGTTAGTTCTTCTTGCCACCAGCTTATTCTAGCCCTGCTCCTTCACCATCTCCCTTCAAGGTCTAGATCCCCAAGTGCATTCCACTGTAACTTCTCCAGCTTCTCCACACCCATCTTGAATGAAAACAGAATAGGTTGATAACTTCTTTCAAACTTCTTTCTATCCTTTTTCTAATGCAGTTCTGTAGGAGGTTTGGCTTATGGAACAAGATTGCACTGTTTGTTGCCTTATGTGATGTCAGCAGGGTGCTCTCCTCAGCCTGAACTGATATGTGGGAATATCCCACCCCAGCTGCAGAAGCAGTGTATGGATTTCTTACAATGGGGAGCAAAGGGGCAGGTTCCTATCTCCTCTCTTTGGTGACCAGTGTCAGAATCCAATATGAAGCTGTGACAGGGGAGGTTTAGTTTAGACGTCAAGAAGAGGTTCTTTACTGAGAGGTGGTCAGGTACTGGAACAGGCTCAGTTCAGACTCAGAACTTCTTTCAAAGTCACTTGTCTTCTGACATTCCAAATGCTTTGGGGTTGGACTTGATGATGTCTCAAGGTCCCTTCCAACACCTACAACTCTCCATGTGTGTGATTCTTCCAACTTCCAGATCTTGAAATCTTATTTTTACTTCCTTGGAGAAGCTGCATTAAACTCACAATGGAGAAGACTTTGAGAAGCGGTGACTCTGAAGAGCCAAATTGCTCAGCGACATTTCTGGGCAGTTCTGTTCTCTCTTGCTCATACCCCTGCTTGAGAAAGAATACAGAAATATTATATGCAAGTGTGGCTTTCTGTAAAAACAAACCTGATGTGTATTCACTAGCATCCTCTGCCCTATTCTGGAATTTTTACCACTGAGGCCCTAAGCTAGCCACATGTATACAGTTATAAATTAGTCCTTAAATTTATGTCACAGGGAAAACCTGTTACCTCTACATCTGAAAAGGGCAGTAAAACCTGAATAAAGTTAACATTGGCTCAGCTCTTCTCTCTTCACCGAACAGAAATTATGTCAGTGGAAGCAGGAACAAGTGGTGCACTTCAGCAAGGCCTTTAGTGTGATCTATGCTGCTGAAGATCACTGTGCTATTGGCAAAGGTATTAACGAGAATGAGCTTTCAAGTTCACTGCCACCTGGAGCTGCATCTGGCATCTTTGAAGGCAATGATCCAGAGGGTTCTGCATGTTTTAAAACAACAGCATGACTTCCATATACAGCCAACTTCAGCTGTTAGTTGCTTACCTTTAAGGATGATAGAGTGCTGTTGAAGTCATAAAGATACCATGTTGGCTACAAACAAAAATAATGGAAAAACAAAGAAAAGGAACATTTCTGGAATGGTGGCAATCTCTTTGGCTTCCTCTCTCACTTAATCCTGACAGGAAAAAATAAGTTTTGAGAAGGAAGTTCATGCATCTTTTTCTATTGTTTTTATAGCCTGCAGAATTGTCTGACTGGCTAAGGGCTGGCTAAGCTCTTGGCAAAGTGATATGATCTTTCTAAAGAAAACACTGGCAGTGTCCCAACTGCAAACATTTCTATGTGCAGTTCAAAGGTAGGAAAAGCAAGCCAGGACAGATAAAAATGGGTTCAAATTTTCCACTTACTCAGAAGAAAAAGCAAGGAACCTGATTCTTTCTGCTGCTTCCAAGTCCGGTCCAAATCTGCAGGAAGACCTATTTTCATAGATATCAGAAACTGAAGCAGATGTTATCCTTGTGAATTTTTTTATTTGTTCTGCACTGCTGACTTTTCAGTCTTGGTACTTGTCATTGGTAACCAATGTGTTGGCCTGAGGCAGCACAAACACTATACTCATGTCATTGACAGATGCTTTCTTCCCAGGTAGGTGAGAAACCCTGTTGCCAGGGTATGCTGTGAGTTCTCTTAACTGTGTCTTACACTTCTTATGCCAGAATGCCATCTACATACACTTCAGTGTCTGCACTCTATGGAAGGAGTTGCATGGGGTATTTTTTGAATGATTGCTTGCCAGGCCTCTGTATTTCCCAGTTTGTTTCTCTGTCCTGTGTAGACCTTCATGTGTGCTCTCTCCTGCCTTCCTCATCCTTTGAATCTCTGTAGACACATAAAATTTTTGGGGTGAGTGAACGATTATGAACCACAGTTTCTGAAACATACTAGTAGTATCTTTGCATGTCTTGTCTGTCTAATGTAGGGAAAGCATAGTAAACTTACTAATAGTCCCAGCAGTCAAAGGTGTTTCTTGTGTCAGAATCCTACATGGAGAGAAGAGCTGTGAAAACATTTTTAGTCCACAAGAAGATGTGTGTGCTGCAGACAGCTTTTATAAAAGAATAAGCAAAAAGCCAGGAAAACAAGTCCAAAACTGCTATATGCAGATAAACTACATAAATTACTTACTAGTATTAAAAAGAGCAAATAATTCAGCATAAATTAAAAGTGAGATCCTGAATAAGAATGTTCAGCTCCAAGAGTAGCTTCTCCTAAAGCTAATGACACAGGACAAAGAAGAGAATAACTATGTATGTAAAATGCAAGTGGAATAGACACAAAGATTATCCTTAGATGCATAAAGAAAACATGAAGATAAAGGGGAAAGACATCAAAATCTGTTCAGAAAAAAATTTAGAAGTGTAAACCAGTGATGACAGTATGCAAAAGCAAACCTGTGAGAGGTATGGAGAAATCTGTAATGTAAAACACACCATCTCTAGGTTAATTATAGCCTAAAAACCATTATGTCAGAGCAGGCAGACAAGAAAAGGGAAGAAAAGCAATTCATCACATTGGGGACACAAGCAATTAGTTGAAGGATGAGATTTTGAATAAATGTAACTAGTGCAGAAAAAGCAAAGGTTTGTGAAGTCTGCAGTAGCACACAGTATGAGGACAAGTTAGCAGAATAAAAACAAACAGGTAATTGAAGGCCAAATAAAGAATAGAGTATGGATGATTGCTCTAGCCTGAAATAGCTTTCTTGGTTTTATTCAAGAAGCACACCACAACTAAGCAAAGCCAAATTATAATTTAACTAAGGACATATTACCCATAGAAGGTTGTACATGAGATGTAGTAGAGCAAGGAAAATGCTCAGCCTGAAGTTTCAGGTCCTGTGGAAAGCAAAGGAGTCATCCTTTTTAGCTAAAAATGAGTGAATTCATGAACCACTGGCACTAAACTAGGACAAATAATTCACATGATAGACACTGAGGCAGAACAAAAGCATTCAGAATAGCCAATGTGCTGTGATAGCCTGCCAGCAGCACTCCTGAAGTAGTCACCTAAAGGACTGTGACAACCTCCAGCCACATTACACCTAGAGAAGGATGCAATGCTTCAGCAACCACAGCACCTTTTCCTGAAGTGGTCAGAGAACTAAAGAAAGAAAGAAAAAGGAAAGGAGGAGAAAAGAAAAGAAAAGAAAAGAAAAGAAAAGAAAAGAAAAGAAAAGAAAAGAAAAGAAAAGAAAAGAAAAGAAAAGAAAAGAAAAGAAAAGAAAAGAAAAGAAAAGAAAAGAAAAGAAAAGAAAAACAAGTAATGGAGCAAATAATGAAGCAAACTGATAAGACAAGAAAAGAATGTAATTCAAGTCACAGACCACACCTTAGATGAGCTGCAAGACAGCCTTTCAGAAAGCAGCACAGCCTTGTTTTGTTTAGATACAGGCAAATTGCATGTTAGGAAGTGCCCATTGCCAAGTATTTGCAATACAAAAATGTTAACTCATAAGCAAACAAATTTACATCAACTTTTCTTTTCAAAAGGGATATTGGCAAATAACACTATAGAAGGCAAGCAATTACCTGACAGGGGCTTTTGAGATTATCTGTTTACAAATGTTGAGAGTACCGTTTGCAGTCTATTAAGATAACTGATCTCAAAATGTGTCAGAAGACTCACAAATATGTTGTAAATCAATATTCAACAGATGTTTCAAAAATAAAATGTGTATAGCATTACCCTGGAGTGTTGCTACTCTAAGAGGTAGTGACGAAATATCCCTTACCATATGGAAATATTACAATGTAAGTGAAGGATTATTCAGACATTATAGTGCAGTGAAATGGGCCTTGGGCCCTTCTTCCTTCAAAGTCTGCTTGGCAGCTTCTGCATGAGGCTCAGGATTGCCAGTAGAAAAAAAAGATAAGTGCAAATTAGATAGCTCTAGCTATGTTGTTTCCTTGAAAAGGGCTTTAAAACAAAGCTCTTCATAAATGAAACATGTTTCTTGAGGGGATTTTCAGAATACTCCACTGCAGTTTGATGACCAGTTTCCACCCTGCCCCAAGGTGAAAAAATATGCAGAACCAAAACCACAACCACTGCACATGCCAAGACAACAAGCTGCCAGAAGGTAAATGGGCACCTACTAGCACCTTCATGATCTTCCTCTAGAAACAAATCATACTCCTAAGGATAGCTTTATGGAGTGAGTCCTCATTTAGAAAACATTGTAATGAGCTGGGTTACCAACTAAACACCCCTGTGTACCACTGACTGATGGAAGATGGTGAAATAAACTGTTATGGGGAACTGCATTCTGTTGAATGCTAACCCTGGGCCAACTGATGAGGTATTAAAAAAAAAATCCAAACCAAATAAAACCCCAAACCAGAAACAAGATCTGAAGAATCTGACTCAGGTACAAACCACCTGCAGAGTATATAAAGAAAGGTAAATAGTGCAAGATAAGAAATAAAACCTCAATAAATTGTAGTTTCTCTTTTTTTTGTGGGCAAATAACACACATCTTTTTAGTGTTCTCTGCACAAAGCACAGGATATAACCTAAGCTGGGCAAGATGCTGACAGAATATATCTTTACTTTCCTGTCCAGCCCCACGTGCAGGTGATCTCCAAAATGTACTCTACAACAGTAGAGAAATTTCTCCTTGTAGGGTTTGACAAGACTGCTCTTCCAGAAGTGCCTTTCTTCCAATTTCACCACCTCATATTAAATAAATAATTCCCATTCTGCCTTGCACAAACATTAATATGCATCCCAGTTACCCATGTCTCTTTTTAATGATTATAAATTGTCAAAGGATCTGTGAGGTAAAGGATAGAAAAGACATAGTAGGTGGCACAGACTCTACCAATGCAGAATTATCTTTCAAAGTGCATGTGTAGAACTTTATCTAGTTTCCTACCAAATGTTATGTCACACAAACCAGTGATTTATTGGACACTGCTTTTAGCAGCATTTTCTTAAAGGTTAGGTTGTCTGTTTGTCTGTCAGCTTCCAGCTGGGAGCCAAAGGACAGAAGAGGCAGATTAATACTGAGGGGAAAGAGTATCCAGGAGTTATGCAGGAGTTTGGGAGAGCATGGATAAAAGTGATCCTGTAAAGGAAAAAGGAGAAGCTCATGTTATTGCTGGGTAACAATATATAGAATTTTTGAAAAATAAAACAAACCTCCAGGCTTTATTATTTCCTCTCCTACAGATGCTACAGTGCAGCAGCTATTAGGAAATACACACTCCACTGCCTCACATTGTGCACTTCCACCTATGACAGGGCCGACTGGTTTAAAGATTATTTTTAGTTTCTATGTGTGGTGGTTTGATCCTGGC
>VXBZ01007981.1:24747-36116 GCA_013399135.1 Heliornis fulica | reverse complement strand
GCACTGGCGCCATGCTGACAGCATGAGGAATGAATATTTAAATGCAGGGCAGGATCTAAAATTTATGTCTTTTTCCCCCACTATTTGAAACAAATTCATATGACTTTAAATTTTGCATAAATTATGATTTTGTGCAAGTTCTATAAACATTCTTAAGTAGATACCTGTTGTCTAAAAGTTTAATCTAAGAGATTATGTTTACAGTTATAATCTAGTTTATATATCATTTTATTCATAAAACTAGGAAGAAAATGTTAATATTGTTATCATTTGCTTATTAACAAAAGATAAAAAAGATTGTGTTCTGTGTTTTTTTTTTTTAATTGTTGCTATTTGAACTGTTGTTATAATATTACAGAGGCTAGCAATCAAAACCTCAGGATGGAGGTGTTTATTAGGTATGCCACAAATCTAGGAAGAGACATAGTCCTTGACCCAAAGGGATTTCCTTCTAAAATAAAAGACGACAGATAATGGAAACAGGAAGATTTTTTTTAAACTTTTCTTTACAAGTGTAGGGAGGAGGATACATTGCAATAGAAAAAAAATATTACTATAGTTATAGGTCCCTGATCTTATCTTATAGCAAAAAAAAAAAAAAAGAACTCAAAACAACAATAACAACAGCAACAAAATTTTAAATAACATAAGATGTTGATTATTGGGTTGTACAGGGTGGGATTTTTGTTGGTTTTGGGTTTTGTGTGTGTGTGTGTGTGTATACATAGGAATATGGAAAAAGCTGACAGACATATCCAGTTCCTCAGGTATATCTGAATTAATCAGCGTTATATCCCCATCTAACAAAAATCCTCATAAGAATATAAAATGTTGATCATAAACTGAAGTCAAATCTTGGTTTAAAATGGTTATATCTTAATATTTTCATTTCATCAGGAAACTAAACTACTGCTGGTCTTTTTTGCCATAATTTAACCTTTTGTCATTTATATTTTTGACCTACTGCAGCTCTCCTATCAGTTCTTCCTAATTGCATTTGCAGTATTAACATGCTGCAAAAGTTTGAAAATGTCATTTTGGTATCCACCAGGACTTCAGTACAGCACAATTAATTAATGGCAACCTAAGCAAATTTAGGAGTCCAGTCACTGAGCAATCTTAAAGCATACATGCTCCCTATAGAGAAGAAAATTATACCAGCAGAGACTCTTGCTGTTCTTATGACTGTGAATTATGTAAAAGTCAAGAGTGCATTTGAGGCTAGGCAGGATGGGGCTTTGAATGCTCCTAAATCAAAACAGTAATGATTCACATGTTTATTTAGGAAATAATAGAAGTGATTCACTTTCCTGCAATAACAGGGAGCAAGACTTGGTGACCTATGTCACCGTAAGTCCCTTGTTGATACGAATTGGAAAACAAGAGTGAAATGAACTTTAATCTTTTGTGCTACTAGAGAGTGTGTAAACTCTTGAGATGGTTGGTGAAAGGTGGGAAAAAACCTCCACCTCATCCATGCATGTGCTAGTCTTCAGCACAAGATCAAAAGACTGTGGCTTTGGTCTATGCAGGTGACATCCAGGTCATACCTCCCATGCAAAGGTTGCTTGTGTTTCCAGTTGCACCCAGTCCTTCAGTGCCCAAACATAAACAGATGTTTTATAATGGCCAATGGGCAGATACTTTTTTCCTAACCAGAAATATGATTCAAGTTACTCTGATGAAGCAGGGTGGCATATTTAAGGGATCAAGAGGAAAAAACAAGAAACACATAAGCAGAATTTTGAGTAGCTGTCACATCAGTTACACCCACATGAAAAGATGCTGAACTAGGGTGGGAAGTAGCTAGGACCTGAAGCTAATAAGGAGTGGAAGTGTAATCCTACAATTGATACCCTAAAAGAGACAGAGAGGTGCCAACACAAGGTTGAGAGAAATACTTCCAAACCATGCAGGACCTTCAGCTAATTTAGAAGTCATTTTGATTCTACACAGCAGGAAAAGCTACTTTCTTGTATTCCTCTGCTACTCATGTTATGCAGTTTGATTTAGGGGTCTCTCCATGTGAACTTGCTATTGACAGAGGTTTCTCCTCTCCTCTCCTCTCCTCTCCTCTTAAAAGAGGTATCTTTTATCAGTTAAAGGAAAATAAAAGTCTGTTTTCTGACTTTTCATCTACATGGCAGACCTAAACGAAACATTCCTCATTTGCACTTTGTCAGAGGATAGATGGAAAGTGCCATCTGTAATATAATAACTGCAACCAACATTATGCAGTCTCAGAAGCTTGGCAACATAATCCTTCAAATGGATTTATTTTATTTTCCAAGAAATGTCACTTGCTGTTATTTACAACCAATGAATTTAGGCTGGTTTTAGGAAACATATTAGATTTATGGGAAAAAAATATATAAACCAATTAAAAAAAATCAAGGAGAACTATACTTGAATTTACTCTGGAAAAAGCTTTTGCTTTGATTTTGAATGAAAAGGAAAACCTTCTTCAGGCAGAAAGAAATATTCTGGTTAGTTGAGCATATTTTCACATTTTTGCTTCTTTAAAATCAAGAGGGTTTAATTTTCTTGATTTTTTTTCTTTTTTTGTTTTGTTCAGATAAATCGCTATAACTAAGAATCTACATCTGCTTGCTTGGAGTAGATGGTATTTACATATGTAATCATATCACATGACTGTACAGAATAATAGGTAATTTTATGCCAAACTAGTAATTTTTAAGAACTGCACTATTAGTTTTATAGTGTTTTCATGCAAGTTAAAAACATATTGGTTGATACTTCTATGTTTTCTGCAGAATACCTTTGAAAATTAAGGTCTTATTTATGTCTAAGGTAATACGTGTAAGAGATGTAAAAATGTCATTATAGGATTTCTATGCTTAAACATTTTGAGACACAAAATAATTAAAAACTTCAACCATGAAAATCTGCAAGTTCCTAAGACACTGTGATTCAGTCCAAATCTTGAAATCTAGAATGGGGAATGTTGAAAGCACAACTATCCATAAAATATGTCTTTCAGAGTATTATTGACTTTAAAAGAAAATCTCTATAACAAACATTCCTTATCTCCATAAATTTCCTATTTAAAATAAGGAGAAAGAAGGGGGAGGGGAGGGGTGGCAGGGGTGTGGTGAGGAGGGGGGAGAGTGGAAATAAAGAAGAAGACCAGCAGAAGAAGATACTCCTAGAATAACTCCCAAGTTTTATTATTTCATGGCGGTTCTTCAGCAACACTAGTTGATGTTACAGAATCAAATTAGGTGGTATTATGCCTGTTTCTGTCATCAAAAAAGCTGTTCCAACATGTCTTCACATTTTCACTCTGTTCTGTATTGTCAAACGTCCTTTTATTGGCTGTTAAAGCCACAGTGCTTAAACTACTGCATGATGCTGGTGTGCTAGAAGTCAGTTGCAGATTTCCACAGAAATATGATCCTTGAGGATGAATAAAGACTTGTTTAGAAAATAGTAACCTAAGTGACTGTGGAATCACTGCAAGCTTGCCAAAATGATCTTTGAACCACGACAGTGTATCTCTGTAGAGACCTACATAATACAAGTTGTCTAAATGACTACAGAGCTGTTGAGGTTTAATTCTGCTGTACATGTTCCTCCTGCTGAATATCAAAGTTGCGTTTTAAAAGGCAGCACAAGACCCTTACTCAAGGCTTTTAATAGCAAACAACTGTCCTCTAGGGAGCAATGATATACTTATGGAGGACTAAACTAGGTCTTCTTCTCTAGTTACAATACATAACTTCCCCACTTCTGTGGAAAGAATATCTCTAGGGAAATAGATGAAATTGCAGTATGCAGTGGGCAACTTAAAATGAAGTAAAGACTTCAGTGAGGGTCTTTAGTCACTTCTTCAGATAATTATGTATATGCCAAAAGCAAATTTTCCCTTCTGATATTCAACATAATCTGTCATTGCCTAACTATAGACCCTTTGAGAATTAGACATCTTTTTATAATCTTATATATGTTCTATATATAAGAAAGCTCAGGGTTTTTGGTGATTTTTTTTCTTTTATTTTCTTTTTTTTTTCCCCTTAATAGCTAGTAAGTGGAAAATAAATGTAAAGAGGAAAAAAGAACATTTTCCAACCGCATATGTTTAATTATTATGCTGATATTGTCTTCTGGGAAAATGAAAGCTTCAATATTTTTGTCTCACCAATAGAAAGATACTAACCTTTTGATTACAGAATGAAGCCACTGCAATATTTTGAAGGACTGCACAGTTAATAGAAGTTACAGGGTAGCTAGAATGTGTCTATCAAACACTATCTCATATCATGAAATTTAAACATATGCCATTTATTTATCCATATTGTTGTATATGAACAGAAGATGAGTGTTATTTGCTCTACGAAAATCCATGGTGGGATATCCAAGGTAATAATCTGGACAGTCAGTGTTCTCTTGAGAGTAATTTCTGTGAACCAAAGTGCAGTTCATGTAAGGTAAATTGTTCCTCTTCACTTTGTGCTGAGTTAGAAAGTTGTTACTTGGAAAGACAGTGTCATAAAATTTAAATATCATGGGCTTCCTTGACATTGTGATTCATGAGGCAAATAACAGCATCATTAAAAGAGAGTGAAATAGTTACCCCATTCAAATACAAAATCTGGGATTAAGGTTACTTGAAATATGTCTTTGAAACATCAATGAAAATTTCTGACTCTGGCTGATAGAAGGTGGAGGACATCAGAGTGGGTCATGTTTTTATCATCTACAATGCTACAGAATTTTCTGAGAGATTAGCACAAGAAGAGGTGATGTGGTGCCTAATGTGGCAATATCAAGTAAGATGATGAGATACTTCTAAATTCTGAGTATATCATGAAAAATCACAGAGACTTACTCCTCTGTTGCCTGCAGCACTATGTGAAGCAGACATTTCATCAGGCTAAAACCCTTCTGCTGAGGTCACCGTGTAAACAGTTAATGAAGCAGAAACACTCCAGGGATTCATTGAGTGAGCCCATTTAGATGTGTTTCGTATAAATGTTCAATTGACAGTAGTGAAATTACCTCACTGATGCTTTAAAGAAACTGTGGGCATTGTACTCTTCCAGCATTAAATGGGGTGTTCATAATTAATTTCTTATTTTCTAAGCCAATGTAACAGTTTGAGTATAACTTTTATTAAGCATTACAAAGTTAAAAGGGGAAGTAAAAGCCTAGAGGTCATAAACTGTTTCATACAATTTAAAGTGCAGTAAGGAGTTATTGCTGCACTAGCTCCTGTTAAAGTATCTGCAATTTTCTATGGAGTTAAATTTTTTGTCAGAGGAATTGCCTCGTAACCAGTTACCACCAAATGCTATATCACTGTGGTACAACTTAACACAAAGATAGTTTAAGATGTAATTCATGACTCTAGGTATGGATGTTGTCTGGCAATATTCTGCAAAGCTGCAAATAGTACTGAAGCTTTCACGGTATTTCATGAGCCACAGGAACATCTTACAGCACCTTAACAATGTCATGTCCTTAACACTTCTTTAAGCATGTTAGAATTTCATGGGAAGTCAAAGGCTAAGAAATCCTCTACTACACTTCCCTCTACTCAAGAAAAGAAANAAAAAAAAGAAACAAAAACAAAAAGACCTGACCTAATAAATGGAACACTGCTATGAACAGCTAAAGAATGAAACTGTTAAAGCCTTTGTGGCACTGATCTGTAAGATGCAGCTTACCTTGTAAATCCTCAGGTTGGCAATGAACCACTTTCTTTCCCCATCTTCTCTCCATTACAGAAGTAGAAACACACATCCCACAAGAACAGTTCTTTAGGAATAAATGCCAGATGTGGAGATTTTAAGACCAGGAGGAACTATTATGACTTCTGCGTAATCAGTCATTGAATTTTTACAGAGTGTCAAGCCTTTAAATTGGCAGTGCTAAAAACACACATTATATCTGTAATATGTCTTCCAGTGCAGTGCATGAGAACTGTTTTGGTGTTTTTATCACCTCTATTGCTCCTCCTAGTAGCATACCAAGGGATCAGTCCTCACACACAGGTCCATCTAACAGTCGTCCTGGCTCTTGAGTATTATTTAGCTATCCTCCTTCATTCAAGATCTCAGTGAGGGCTGTGCTTATGGAATGCACATTATTGCATCAACAGCTTCTTAGTTTCTCCCATTTTAGTTACTGCAAAATTCCTGATGTGCTCTTTTGCAAATAAATTACAGTTCCTTATATGTGTCTGATTTTACACACCAAATGTGCAAGTAAATAAAACCATTCTTTAGCTTTAGACCCTACATTGTCTTTGATATCCTTGAGATATGTTCAAATAGGAAACAATACTGAGGAGTGACATTCCCATCATATTGCAAAGACATCCATTAGGTGAAGTACAGCATAACTTGTAGTGTGATGGAGATTGCGATGGTTCGTGTGCAGCTATAAACTTGTTCAAATAAGTCTTGCTATTCCTGTTCCACTCTACATAAGTGCGCTTCTCTATGTATTGTTGTAATGGTTTAACCGAAAACCAAGACAATTTTGCAGTAACTACTCTACCATGACAGGTGTTTCAGGAACCAGTAAATTCTCCTTTAGTAAGATCAATCCAGTAACCTTGTAATGAAGACTCTAAATCTTTTATAGGTAGCACTTCATACTAATTTAGTAAGTAAAATCCATACACAGATGCTATGATACTTACTGTACTTACTTCAGTATTTGTTGAAAGCTGCTTAAATATAGATTACGAACCGATTTGTTGTGGAAATTAGGCATGATTTTACAATGATAGCTTAATGTGTATGACTATATTGNCATCCACTACATAAGTCTCTTATGAGCACTCAGAGCCAAGGGGCAGAAGATTCATTCAGGTCTAGTTAATCAGCATCTTGCTATCCAGCGAGTGCTATAAGAGAAGTCTGTCTCATCTGCTGGTTTTCAAG
Source organism: Heliornis fulica (assembly GCA_013399135.1). Lineage (NCBI taxonomy): Eukaryota > Metazoa > Chordata > Aves > Gruiformes > Heliornithidae > Heliornis > Heliornis fulica. The sequence continues at coordinate 29,205 of VXBZ01007981.1, read as the reverse complement.
AACAGGGAGGTTTTGATCCATCTGTCACACAATTCTTCCCATTTCTATTTGGAGAAATATGCAATCTGTTCCATTAATAAAATGTCGCAAGTAGTTTCCTCCTTCCATGCAGTTCTAAACCCACTTGACAGGTGGATATTTTGACCTGTACTTGGTGCAAAGCATTGAGTCATTTTAGTAAGTGTATGTCTCCACAAAGAAAAGAGAGATAGACACTAATTAAAACCTGGGTAAGTCATCTGGAAGACTGGTAGCATACTCTGGCATTTGTTAACACAATACAAAAGTCACTAATTATAGTAGTATTGTTAGTGCCATTGAAGTTATAACAGCCTGTCAGAGGAGCCATTATAAACCACTATATTCAGGTGTTCATAACGACAACTATAAAAATTAAAATAAAGCTTAAATTTGGCATACATGATCTTGCTCTGAAGCACATTTTTCCTTTAAGAAACTGGGCAGTAGGTGCTTGTAGTTGAAAGTATTTACATCTGATTTCTGTGTTTTAAAAATCTTAATTTTTAATTCATAAAATAAATACTTTGGGATTTAAAAGATGTTAGTTTAAATCCTGGTTCACCTGTTTATGTATCTTCTGTTTTTATCAGGTGTCTGAATCTCTAAGCAGCTGAGGAATATTGTAGTCATAGTCAACTGGGAAACGTAGTAGTTTAAATACTTCTGTGCATCTGGTTATTTGTTTTGCACTTCTTCAAAACCCCACTTTTAAGAATGAGAAAGAAAATTACGTCTTCTTTTTCTAGTTCCCTTTATCCTTATGCACTGTCACTTCCTTGGGATAGCAGTCGTTCTTTGCCAGTGTTTATATACAACTTGTCCCTGTGGGATTTCAAACCTCTGTCAGATAAAGCACAATAAGAAGGCAAAGACCATATAACAGAATATTTGCAAATATTCCTTCAAGCAGTGTCTGCTTTAAGGATTTTATAGGAAATCAATTACTCTCATATCTCTTCTAAAATGGGCCAGTTCAACACTATCTGGCAAAATTAAAGATTCCAGCCCTTAATTTCTCTTGCCAAAGTAGTTCATAGACTTAAGGAAAGAAAACTGTTTACATGTTATACTTATACCTACATTAGAATGATTAGATCCCATAAATTATGCAGGACACCATTAATACATTTCATTATGTTTCAGATTACAATGTCCTCATTCCAGCAGCAGCTTCCGATTAATCACTCAGCAATCACCACAGAGCTGACATTGCAAGAGATGGGGGATTACCCTGAATGCCCCTTGGTGCAAGCAGGCATTAATATGATGGCACAAGGATTTGGGATAACAAATCACCTCTGGCTAGAACAGACCTGAACTGATTAAAGTTTAAACGTTGTATGGATTTAATCTTTTATTTAAAAAAGTAAACACAGGGGGAATTTGCTTGATAATAGTACCTTGGGTTTTCCTTTATCCAAATTAATCTGCTTGTGGCAATAATACGGGAAAATAACAAGGCCTCTTAATAAGATGCGTTAGGTAAGTACAAAACATGTGACTTCAGGATGTTTGCTCTTTCCAAAATTTTCTTCATCAATTGATTTTCTTATCTATTCCTCACCACCCCACAACCCTCCCCCAGGCTCCAGCTTTTTTCTCCCTCCCTTCACACAAATAGAATGACTCCCTCACACATGACTCCAAAAACCAACACCAAGATTCTAGGTCAGGTTGGCTATGCCTGTGCCATCTCATCAAGTGAAGCATTCTGTCTCTTAGGCTAAATGGCATTGACTAACTTGCATCCAGTTGACTCCTGTGCTAAAGGATCAGAAGTAAACTGCTGTTTCGTGCCTGAATTTTCCAGATAAGGGAGCTAATTGGTTCATTGTACATGAAAGCCAGTCTGAACTAGCACATATGGATAACTTTCACACTGAACCAATGAAGTGAAACAGGAGTGCAGATGATTTTGGTGGTGAGCATGTACCTACAATGTTTTCCTGATGTAAAATCCGTGTCAAATTTCATTTAGGAAATGCATTAAGGTTCAGAAAATAAAACATCTTCTGTGGTGAATGTTATGCAATGCTACTGTGAATTCAAAAGATTGAGCATTTTTAATGTTCATTTTACAAGTAGAAAGTGAAATAGTAAATCATTACTAAGTAGGTAAATTTCCTGAAAGATTTATCCTGCCAGTGCTTAGACCCCCAGCTGAATAAACTAAATTAGGATCTTACTCATTGGAAACTGCTTTAATGGGGAATTAAGGTTGTGAGACACCTCTATATGCCAGCATAGTTCTCAGGTGAGTTAAATCATCTCCTGGAATACTTGTTTTTCAAGACAACTAAAGACTGTGTTAGCAGTGTGTTAAGTGGTATGGCTTAAGGTTAGTGACTGAACAAACAGTTTGCCCTTTCATTTTCCTAATAATGTATACATCTGACTGAATGACTTTTCTTACAATATTAGGAACTGTTAACCATGTTTGTGTTCATTATCTCTTACTCTGGACTAGTCAACAAGTAGTATCAAGATCTTTCCATGCCGTCTTATCTGTGGCAGAGAAGGACTTACCTTATGGCAACTATTAGACCTCATGTATAAAGAGGAACTATACTTATAGACTGAGTTCAGTTTTATAATTTCCGGGACCCTGGCCCATGATACTTGAAAACAAGGAACTTGTAGATAGAAAAGACAGGTAATGTTCCTGCATTTGGAAAAAAAAAAAAAATGATTTAGTCTTCATGCTGACTTTCATCATCTCTACTGAACATCAGTTGACATGGCCTGTGTATTCTCACCTAAATTCTTCAGGAAAGAAAAACGCCACATCAAACTTAAACTAGACACTGAGGTTGAAATTGCCAGGGAAACAGACATATTTCAAGATGCTGAAATGCTGCCAGGACATATACTCCAAGATATTTATTTCTTGAAAGATTTTTACATAACCCTTTAGTGTCCAGAAACTTTGTCTCCATCCATTTCCTGCAGACCTTTGTGCATTGTTCTCATGCAGTCAACTCATACAGACCCAAAAGAGGAGAAAAAAAAAAAAGCATGAGCAGTAACTTTGTCCCTTCAGACCTATTGCTCTTCAGAACATCATTTAAGTAATGTAACCAACTGAAAAATGTAACATATCTTTAAATGTGTTCAGGTGGTACCATCATGATTTCCTGGAACACCAGGAAACCTCTCTTAAACGTTCACTGGACACTGAGTTTTTCATATTTGTTTTCTGATTTTTATTTTTTTATCAGAAGTTCTCTTAAAAATCTAAGTGTTAATGATGGTGTTCCTGGTCTTGACCATTTTTTAGTTGGTTGGTTGGTTGTTTTGTGTTATGGTTTAAAATTCTTTAGATATTTGTATTGGTGACTTTAAAATATCTCTCAAATGTTTTAACAGTTCTGCTACGTCATGTTTGCTATAGTATTGACTCAGGAAGACAGGTTTCTAAATAAGTTATTGTACTCTGTAAAGCACCATCTCAAAAATAACCCCTTAATTTTTAAGATGTTTGTGTGGATAGAAAGATAATCTAAGGAACGGTTCGGCCCACAGTGCCCCAGAAAGACTGTGGAAAGGGAAGGAGTTGTAATCTTGGTGTCACTCAATCACATTATCACTCACACCCTTACTGTGCTAGAAGATTACCTATTTTATAAACACAGGCTCCAAAAGTAACTGGTTTCAAATTGTCCACTCCATAAAACACAAATAATTGCACAAAGCTGTGTTCACAAGCCCTTTCTGGGCTTACAGAGAAGTAGCCAGAAGCATGGACTTTCTTTCCTCTAGTTTTAATAGAAAGCAGAATCAAACAAAAACAAAGCAGACAACAAACAAACCTGAAAAGCCTCAGGATGAAAATATCCTAGGTTGCTAGTAATGTTTGTCAAGGTTACTGGAGTGGTTGAAAAACAGGGATCTGCCCTTACACAAAATCTTCTTGTGTAACGTACCTTGCACCATCTTGTTGCTGCTTAATCTATCTTTATGCTTTTGCTTTCATCTTCATGCCTTCCCTTTGTCTTTTACTTTATCACAGCTAAATAAAATAGAATAACCCCCCAATAAAAACACTAACACATAACATTTTTTTTTTTCAGTTCCACGGTTAGAACGCTTTAAATCTCTGATGTTATCGTGGTTTAATAAGAATGGCATGCCATTCTTGTTATCTCATTAAACTCCTAGATTGACTGCTGGATTGTGGTGGGTTTTCAATATGGCTTCTTTAAGAAGCATATAGAAGTTTCTTAAGGGTCCAACAAAGCAAAATACCAGCTGGCATCCCAAGGCCAAACTTCCTAACACTCTTACTGACAAGGCCAGTTGGGCCAATCAGTGCCTGTCACAGCGCCTCTGGGAATCACATTTTTGAGATAAAAAGCTGCAAACAGTTGCATTTTGCCACTGGAGAAGGGAGTCAGAAGATGTAAGAAACTTTGCAGACACCAAGGCCAGTGAAGGGGG
>VXBZ01007981.1:0-24165 GCA_013399135.1 Heliornis fulica | reverse complement strand
AGAGGGGAGTTATAGAGTGACTTTGTTGGGAGTCTGGCCTCCAGCCAGGGTCAAACCACCACATGGATACTCCCTTCCTGTGCAAGACCAAATCTAGGCAACCTCTAGTAACCTGTGTAGTAGGGAATGGGTGAAGCTGCTGAGCAGAATTTCCCAGCACAGACCCCCTCTGGATGCCTACCATACAGGTGAGAAGTGCTCTACCCCATTCCTACTTTTTCCTTCCATGGCCATTTCATGTTCCGAAATGACCAAGTGGATACAGGATTAGTCAGGTCTGCATCTGCATCCTATCTTTATTCAAACAACACTAATAATGTTAAGCAGGTCACTTCATTAAAGTATATGTACCTATATACGTATTTTTTCCTATGTGGGGGAAAAGAAAGCATTAAATTTGCTCAAAAAAAAAAAGGTTTACCCTGACCAACGGTTCGAAATCTGTTTCTAGAAGAGGTCTTACCCTTTTAGTTCTACAAGCTAAAGCCAAGGATAAAAGCTCCCCTCTGTCTCTCAGGGTTGTTGTGGAGATAAATACATTAAAGACTGTGAGGTGCTCACCTCCCAGATAAGTATTTTAGGCAGTGGCCACAGAATTCCCAAATGTTTGCTCTCTTAAGCTCTGTGAAATTACTGTGCCCAATGCTTTCTGCTGTACGTTGTCTTAACATTTGCCCCTACTCAAATGAAATGGGCATAAAACATTGTCTGTTGCATGGTGTAGTATTTTACACCATCCCTCTGAGAATGCTTTCAGTGTCCAGGGCAGTGTGTGATACAATAGTGCAGCAAAAGTGATGATAAAGAAAGCATGCCCATGAGAAAAGGGCTTATCACTGCTTCTTACTTGGACTCAGAGAAATCACTAACAGATTCCTCCAGAGAAGTGATACAGGATTTAAAGACGTCTGTATGATGTAAGCTTGAAAGGATCAGAGATGACATCTTCATTGCTTCAATTTTCATTAGCTGTGGGTCATTAAACTGGCATTTGCAGGCATAATTCTGTGTGCATAAAATGACTGAAATATTCATTACACACAAAATCAAAAATGGCTCCAATCATTGCAGTATATGATAATTTTAAGTATAGAGATACTGATAGCTAAATATCTTTCTTTTGCCCCTTTCTCTAGTTGCAATACCAAGGTACATCTCTATTTATAGACAAGCCTGGAAAGTGTCTTAACTAACTTGTTTTTATCTTATGTGGTGTAAGAAACTTTCCAAGAAGTAGCTGTAGCTGACCCACAGGAGTTGGTAAGGTTTCAAAACCAGCCTCTGAGCCATGAAAAATGCCTTTTCATTAATTTAAATCTAACACCCATTTAATTTTCTTGTACACTTACACTACAACTACAAGGTAAGTAATCCTTTACCATTTTTTTTCCACACAGCTCTTTTCCTCGTCAGTTCATTTGTAAGCAAAGGAAAGTAAAATTCTGTACTGCTTAAATGTTTACTATTAGTGCTACAACCTCCACCTTGCATTAGTGTTCTGGTGATAGGGCATTGGGAAAAATCCATTAGTCCCCAAAACTCTTACAAGGAGCATAGTTATAATATTCAGTCTTTATCCAGAGTTGCATATAGAAAAGGCAGAGTGGATGATAACTGAGAGCTGCAGACATTTCATATCAAAGTTTGAAGTAGTTTTCAGAGCTACCAATCTGGAATCAGTAGCAGAAGTTTGTCACGAGGAAGGCAATAGTTTATATAAAGTGCTTCTAGGTCTCTCATCTCATGCAGAAACAAGCTCCTTAATTTTTTCTTATTTTTTTCTTAAATTAGTTTTTAATATTGGCAGGTAAAACCTTTATTTAAGTAATTAAAAAAAAAGTCTGTGATTTCAAAACCTCTAGAACATGTAACAGAGACTCCATGTGAAATTCCTATGTGTAATAGCTGCATAAATCATTCTTGTGTTTGGTAGATAGATGCTAGAACATGTTAAAAACATCTTCTCAGTTGGAAAAAGGCTGAATATTTTATATTTTTTACTTTCATTGTTTGTTTGTTTGTTTTCTTTTTTACAGTGATAGCAAAATCATGATATTATTCCTGTGGTCTGACCTGTGGGGGTCTGCAGAAAGCTGTCTTTCTGGGGACTTTCCCAGTGGAACCAGAAAAGGTCCCTTAACATTTACAGAATCATACAGTCATAGAATGGTTCAGACAGGAAGGGACCTCAAATATCATCAAGTTCCAATCCCCCTGCCATGGGCAGGGATGCCTTGACTGCGTCAGGCTGCTCAAGGCCCCATCCAACCTTGCCTTAAACACCTCCAGGGAGGGGGCATCCACCACTTTCCTGGGCAACCTGTTCCAGTGACTCACTACTCTCAGAGTGAAGAATTTCTTCCCAATATCTGATTTAAATCTACCTCTTTCCAATTTAAAACCTTTCACCTTCATCCTATCACTATACACCATTCTAAAATGTCCCTCTCCAGCATTCCTGTAGGTTCCTTCAGGTAATGGAAGGCCACTGTAAGATCTCCCCGGAGCCTTCTCTTCTCCAGGCTGAACAGCCCCAATTCTCTCAGCCTGTCTTCAGAGGAGAGATGTTCCAGACTTTTGATCATTCTCATGACCTCCTCTGAACCTGTTCCAACAGTTCCATTTCTTTCCTATGTTGGAGACTGCAGAATAGGGCACAGTACTCCAGGTGAGGTCTCACAAGAGCAGAATACAGGGACACTGGGACACTATTTCTTATCTACAAATGGTTCCATGACTCCACTGTGGATTTACCACCAAAGACCTTCAGGCCTTAAGACTCCTGAAACATAAAAAACAGTGGAAGTAATAATCTAATGGTGAGCAGGTGATGCTGGTGCTTTTTGTCTAAGAAATGGTACATAACAGATGACCGCCATAAAGTGGCATAACTTCACATACCAATGAGAAAACCTTTAGCACTCAGTGGGCTAATACCTGTTCAAAGGAAGATTAAAATCTCAGTAGTTTGTAAGGTATCCATTCAGTGTTTAGAAATGTATACATAAGATCAATAATATTTNATAAAATAAAATAAAATAAAATAAAATAAAATAAAATAAAATAAAATAAAATAAAATAAAATCTTAAAAAACACAGTAACACACCATCCCTCAGACCAAACCAAAACATAAGAAATTAGATTGGAAATAACAAATTAGAATGGAAAAGACAAATGAGCAGGAAAGAAAAAGTTATGTTCCTAGAAAACATTGCATTAGGAAAAAATCATTAAGAAAATTACACGCATTTCCATGCTGCATAGCGTGTGGCTGTGATTTTGCTATGAGGCACAAAGAACATCAAAGAATATTTGAGCATCCAAGTCAGAAGTAATCACTCGTAGTGTCAGCTAGCATCTAGGTAAACATGAGCTAGTCAAAAAGGTAAAAATAAGAGTATCAGTGATGGGGAGAGTTTGCCATTCATTCTTAGTGGAATGTAACGCGTTATCCTAGTTGAAATACTGGACAAAGAAAGATTTTTTTTTTCCTTTTAAGAAATACTTCAATTTTATTCCTTCTGCCTGAAAAAGATAAAACCACATAGAACAGTAGTTCCTTACATGGCAAAAGTACCAAAACTACAATTAGAAACAATGCCTGGTTACAGCAGGAAATCTCTGGTGAAATGACCACATGAGGTGATACCAAAGTGAAGGCATACACTTCACATCGGAATGTGTCTAGTGGTGCTTCCATCTGCAGACTGTCCATAACGTGCTCTGAAGCACGTTTCAGAAAGCAGCCCTTCAAATGCTTAAGAAGAAGATGGGCATATTCATTTAATGATAACAAAGCCAACAAAAAACATAAAAAGTAACCTTGGCAGATTGCTATTATCTGAAGGGCTCTGTCTTTAGTTGGTCTAAATAATTAACCAGAACTGTGCATGGATAACTAAGTATGATAATAGAGATGTTTCCTTTTGAGGTCTAGATGATATCCTTTATAAAAGAATAAACCAGGCAGCTTATCAGAGCAAGTTTCTTCTTATTGTGTTGGGCTGGCAATGGAATTTCCATATTTTGCTAACCATATTTTCATTTTTTCAATGTCAATTAAGAGCCCCAGAGTAAATTTTCAGGATGAAAATGGTTGTGGTTCCCAGGGGAGGAAAAAGGAAGGCTGCTCACCCTGGGTTTTTAGGACTGGTTATCTGGTTATTATAATATTTCCAAGCTGGATGCTTAATGTAGACTTTTTCCATCATCTGCAGGTAAATACTCTGTGTAGTATGATTTTAAAAGAAAACATTTTTAAGAGGATTGAAAGACAGAAAATCTGCCTTGCGTTATGCATAGCTCAGCCAAATGGGATTGTATGATACTTGTATAAAAGAAACCAATTTGGTCAGGAGGATTTCCTGTAGTAGTTCATATTAAAAATATACCAACTCTCATTTATGAAACAAACTTAGAGCAGAGACCTGAAACCAGGATCTATAAGTTATTTCCATATCAGAACAGTGGTATCAGTGTCTATGTCTTTTGACAGTATTGCCCAGTGCTACATGTCCAACACCAATGGCCGCAGATAAAATTTTTATTGCTTGACAACCTATTGGATTATTTTCTGCATTTTGTAAAACAGTGTTTTGTTAAAATGTTAGAACATTCTGAGCCTGACCTCCTGAACAACTCTGGGCAGAGCATGTGTGCACACATGTACATGTACAATTCTTTGTTTTCTGATGAAGCTGTGACATTGAATTAATGACATTTAATGGAGTAAATTAACAGTTCCATGGAGTTAACATCTGAATTCACTTCAGTGAGACTTAGGTCTTTTTAAAAAGACAAAAAGATATTAGCAATTGCCAAGATTTTTAACATGATATAGAATTTTACCTTAATTTAACAGCATCTGTGGAACCCCAGCTGGAGAACTGCATGCAGATCTGATGTCCTCAGCACAGGAAAGCCATGGACTTGTGATTAGATGAAGTCACAAAACCAGCCAGAGGACCGGAGCACCTCTCCTGTGAGGACAGGCGGAGAGAGTTACCATTTTTCAGGCCAAAGAAGAGATGGGTCAGGGATGTGTAATAGCAACTTGTAAGTAAAGAAGGCTTACAAGAAAGATGGGAACAGACTTTTAATAGGTTCTTTGGTGATACAAAAAAAAAAAAAAGTATAATGCTTTTACACTGAAAGAGAAGAGATTCAGACTAAATATAAATAAGAAATGTTTTAATGAAGAGGGTAGTGAAGCACTGGCACACCCTGCCCAAAGAGGTAGTAGATGTTCCATGCCTGGAAATACTCAAGGTCAATCTGGGCAGCGCTCTGAACAACCTGACCTAGTTGAAGACATCCCTGCCCATAACAGGAGGTTGATGGCCCAGGACTACACGACCCTTAAAGGTCTATCCCAACCAAAACCTTTCCATGATTCTGTGATTCCATGACCTGCATCAGATGAAAATTGATTAACTTCTCACACAAGAGAATATGAGACATTAAGGCAGATTGTGTGCTGCACTCAGTTTATCCCAGGTAATGAGAGGCTTTTACAAAACCAGGTACCACTGCTTAAGTTTCTATGTCTCCTCTAGAGTAGTTTTGGGACTCCCAAGGGCTACTCCACATTACATTTTGTGGGTTCACTGTGAAGTTCATTTTGTTGTCAACCCCTCCTGCTATCCATATTTAGGGGCGATAAGATGAAGTCTTCCATAGCAGCTTATGTGTTCCAGCTTTTCCCAGGTCATAATGAGGTGTCTTTTTCCTTTCTTTGGAAGTTGAGAACATTCTTATCTATCCAGATCTCCTTCTTTTTACTTGATGAGCAAAATGCATATGGTTCCTTTATTGGCACTCTGAAATAAGGTAAGCCAGCACAAATTCCCTTTGATCAGCACCTTTGCTCACAGTCTTAATTCACTAATTAGAAGACCAGGTTGTTTTCCAGCTCACTTGAGTTTCTGTGATGCAGCATGTAACTACAATTTTTCATGCATTACATGAAAATTGATTTTTCACTCTTTTTCAGTATTGTAAGGAATACACACTTATCCTCTTTTTCTTCAAGTTCTCCCTTGTAACTTTTTTCCTTTTCATTTACATCCTTGTGTGCATTTGTAATGCTCACCCAGAACACCCTTTATAATAAAGAACTGTAGACCATCTCATCCACTTCTAGTTTATCTCCCTTGACTTCACATGTTTCAGTGATCTTTCTGACACATCCTTCTGAAATTCACAAAAATACCCCTCAGCAAAGCAAAATGATTATCACTGGGTTTTGGTTTTTGCTTTGGTTTATCTTTTGGGGTTGTTTTTTTTTTGTTTGTTTGATTTTTTTTTCCCACCACAATGCCCTAATCATTTAATGACAAAAAATGTCAGTACATCTTCCATGGGTGTTCATATACCCTTTTCACCTCTCTCCTCTACAATAATACTATCCTTACCAGACTCACGACCTGGTGTTTATCTTTGAAGTTTCTCCATTGCTTACAGGTACAGAAAACTCAACATGTTTTCGTCAGGCTGTGTAAGGTGAGCTGCTAAGCCCCTTGCAAGCATCACAAGAACATGGATCTTGATGGGAGATTAATTTATTTTGTCTCCAACCAAATTAACAGGTTCAAATGAATATTTCTAAAGGTTTTGCTTTGGGTGTTAAGAACATCCAAACCGACAAGCAGAGCAGTATCCTGTAGCACATTCCTGTGTAACCTACACAAAAAAGATTACATTTTCATTATTTATTTCTTGTATTTGCTCCGAATCAGATTATTTTTAATCTTCTCTAAATGTCTATACAAGCACAATCGTGGGAATTTTCCTATTTAAAAAAATAAAATCAACCTTCTCTTCTTCAGACTAAAAGAGTTATCCTACCTTTCCCATAAAAAATCACACTAAGTAGAGATAATTTTTCCTGCTTCTCAAAATCAGCTTGAATTATATTTCCCATAATAGTGAGTACTTGATTTATGTTTTTCCACAGAGCTTCTTAGTACCTACATGAGCATGCACCAATGAAGTAATTAATATTAAAATAGAACACTGTTAATGAAGAGACCCCAATTAGACTTCTAGATGTCTTCTCTTGCCCTGTTGGTAGACACACATAAGAGTACAATTTTTTGAGACCAAGTGTATAGCTAAGATACATGAAATTCTCCTCTTCTTTGCTTGTGAGAATGCCACAAAGGACCCAGTATATAGACATAATAAAGACACGTAAACATCTTTGCCTATGAACAAAAAGGAAAAAATTTTTTCCTTTCAAGAATAGTCAGCATGTATTGACTTTCTTCAGTCATCTAGACCTCCCTGTTTTCTGTAATACATTAAAATTAGTAATTTTAGTGCAGAGATTGCTTTTACTGGTTTCTTAAGTATTGTATAAATTACAGTATGCCATATAATTTAGTGGAGTGGATGGTGAGGTGGGTTGAAAACTGCATGACAGGCCAGACTCACACAGTGGTGGTCAGTGGATCTGTGGAGGTCCCTTCCAACCCCTAAAATTCTGTCATTCTTTAATTATCTTCTGTTTTAAACATCAAGCTGATAAAAATCCTTGACCACGGAATCGTTACATGAATTCTTACTCACCCAGAAAACTTGTCCTCATCTTTGCCTTCCATCTTTTCTTTTAACATATTCTTCTTCCCATTGACTGGTCACTCATGCACTTTGCATATCTCATCCCTTACATGAAACCTACACACAGGCCTCTCTATTTGAAACAACATGAGACAGTTATCTCCCTTCAGGTTTCACTTTGAGACACATTTTTTGCATGATTCATATAACAAATAACCAAATTAATATTTGCATAGGGGAAAGATTGGTAGAAGTTACACTTAGCAGTATCAACAACAAATTTATTTACCTGATCTTTTTACCTGATAATGTTCATTGCATTTATTAATGATGTGGCATACAACACAATGATATTCAGATATTCAATTACTGAAGCTGATGAACTTGCCAATGTGACTTTGAAGGCTGCATTTTTTGTTTATGAGACCTATAGTCACTTGTCTTTCATGATAGATTTCTAGAATGAAATTATTTAACAGCTAAACAAACTTTCATCTTATGTTGCAGCATACAAATTGCAGTTTGTTTACAATATTTCTCATTGCACTTGAAATGGTATTTTATCTACTGACAAGACAACAAAGTATTTCTATTTCTGTAGCTCAGCTTCCCTGTTGAGGAGAGAAAACCTAAATTCTCTGCTTTTTCAGCACTTGCTGTGAAATGATCTTAAGTAGTGTGTGCCCAAAGGGGTTTCTGCATGTCAGTGCTCAGCAGTGCCATATTCAGTCAATCGCCTCTTGGAGAAGAATTCTCAGTCCCAGTTTAGATGTGTAAACTCCTCATCAGTGTGTCATCCACACTTGTGAGGTCTCAATCCTCCCCACATTCATGATCACTGTTTTTCTGGTAAAGTGATCCAATGTTAGCATTGCCTTAGCTCCATAGAAATGCAAGCTGTCTGACCAACTGCTTGGAAGGCTCAGAATTACTAGGAATACTTGGAAGGAATTACTTGGGAGGCTCAGTGTTACCAGTAATATAGTAACCAAACATTCAAGGTTTAATTATTCAGAAGTTGAATTTCCTGAGAAAAATACTGCTAAAAACTTGCTGTGCTCTCTGTCATGAAATGAGTTGACTTCATTTATATTGCCTTTTGCTACCCTCTTTCTTCTAACCTCTGTCCACCTCTCTGTCTATGGTTAAATATCAAGTGTTTGGTGCAGAGACCTTTCCTGCCTTGAAACTTAAGAAAGTGAAGTTATGGAGCTTTTCATAAAGACACAGGTCTAATAATCCTCTTGAAAACAGTCATCAAATGTTTGCTTGATACAATGAATTATCCATAATAATGCTTCCTTGTTATTAAAATAGATTTCATAAAGTAACTTTTTTTTCTTCAGGGTAAATCAACCATTATAAGAGTAACTTGGTTTTGTAGTTTAATGTTTTCATTGTTGGTGTTACTTACAATCCGAAGCCAGTATGATAACTCACATGATCTCAGACTTTGGAGACAAACACATGCTACATGTACTAAAACTTTGTAAAACTTATCAGTCTCATCACCCTAAATTGTGCAACACAAAATATACTCCCAAAAAGCATCTTAAGACCAAAAAACTAAAACAAAACCCAAAAGTGAAAATTGTTCTTTATGATTCCAGCATTTGAATTCATAGGATCAAAAACCTAAAACCACACTGTAGTTTAAAGGGAGGAACATAAAACTATTGAAAACTGTACAGAGAAGGACAAAGAGGATGAGGAAGGGTCTGGAGGGGAAGTCTCATGAGAAGAAGCTGAAATCCCTTGGTTTATTCAGCCTGGAGAAGAGGAGGTTGAGGGGAGACCTCATAGTGGTCTGTGGCTTCCTGATGAAGGACAGCAAAGGGACAAGTGAAAATCTTGTGTCTTTGGTGACCACAGATAGAATCCAAGGGAATGGCATGAAGCTGTGACAGGGAGGTTTAGGATAGATGTTAGGAAGAGCTTTTTACTGAGATTGTGGCTGGGTACTGGAAGAGGCTCCCCAGGGAAGTGGTCACAGCACCAAGCTTGACTGAGGTCAAGAAACATCTGGATAATGCACTCAGTCCCACGTGCTAACTGTGTTGGCCCTGTAGAGCCAGGAGTTGGACTTGATGCTTCTTATGGATCCCTTCCAACTTGGTAGATTCCTTAATTTTATGGTATAATTTCCCTTTTATAGGGCTGGTTATTCTTCTTATGGAGAGCAAAATGTGAAAATAAATAAAACAGCTTGCTTTCTCACTCAGAAACATACATTATACTCCTTTTCAATGAAAAGCCACATTTTTAATAGAAATGTTAATAAGTTATCAGCATGCTATCACAACTCAGTTTCAGAATTAAAAAAAAAAAGTCATAAAGCTACTAGGGATCTAGTTGCTCATCTGTTGCTCATACACAATACAGTAATTAAAAGATTTCCTGGATGAAAGTCTGTCTTACTTAAATGTGGGTATCTCACTGCCCACTCCTTTGAGTCAGGCAAAAAGATATTACCACTCTGGTATTCACATGAACGTATATTAGCTCACCTCTTATTTGTAATGGGAAAATTTTTGTGACCATTTAGCACCTTGTTCTACCAAGTTGCATTACAGACACAGAGCGCTCCCTCTGCCATCTGTTATGTCACTTCACCAAAGGCAGTAGAAACAACAATGAAATTGGTTTATTGGTTTATTTTATTATTGAAAATGAACGAGTGGTGTGGACATGGGTGTTAATGCTGCCTACTGGGATACTAAAAACCAGAAAATATGTCATGGTCTGAAAAACAAGATTAATCTTTACTGTTCATTGCAATAATATCCTTTATTTTAAAGAATGGAACTTGCTGGTTAACCTCCTGAATCTAACCTCCTCAAACTCCTAATGTACCAACTAGATATAATGATGATTGTTTCTTTTGTAGGAAACTGCAAACTATTGAAAAAAAAAATAAAATAAAGCTATATGAGAGACGTTTAAGTCTATTAATATTTTTATTTCTTTATATTTCTCTTGTTGTCTGATGCCAGTCAATAGAACATTTTATTATTAAAATAAAGGTTTTAATACAGGAATGTTACACATGCTATTAATAACATTAATATAGCTGAAAGAACTATGAACATCTGGAGTGAAATGTTCTATCCTCTTAAACTTACATGAGTTTTATACTGCTATAAATGAAGGCATTCTATCTTTCTTGTTTTGTATCAATCATGCAATGTATTTACTTTGGGATTATTAGGTGTAGGGTGATGTCTGGAGGCTGTGAGCACATTTAAACATATACTTAGTGACACTCTAGTGAGCTTACGAAGGAAAGACAAATAAGAGAAGAAACAGGCTCGGTGGAACAGAATTCCTGAAGTCTATCCATTGCCTGCTCTGCACACAAAAAATGTAGTTCTGTTTCTGTTCTGTTTCTTTTCCCTGTTTTCATAAGTTCTTGTTGAGCATACCACGTTGTCATTTCGAGTAATAAATACTTCATCAAATTTGTCACCTCTTAAAATGACAGACTGAAAAATTATGAAAAAAAGAGATTTGTAGTCATGTAAAACTTCCAAAAGATTGGTTTTGGGGTGGTTTTTTTAATCATTTGAATGTAAGACATATATTAGCCTGCCCCAACCTCTTCAACTGTTACAGGTGTAAACTGAAAAGCAAAAAAACCAAAAACTTTCACGTTAGTGATCTTCTGTATTTGCCTTCATTCAAAAGACCAGAGAAGATGTTTCCCATAAGGGAACATACCTCATGGATATCTTTCCGGCAATTCGCTCAAATCCTTTTCCCTGTAAGGACAAGTGGTTTAATGTTCTGTTCAGTTAAGTTCCAGAGAGGTAATTAGAAGGGTAAAACACAGACAGTAAATGAACAGAAATATTAAATACCTTCCTCTCAGTGAGGAAGACATGCTCTCCAGAGACAGCTACTCCTTACATGAAAGAACAAGAAAGACACTTCAGAGACACAAAACACCTCTAAAACTGTGGAATTCAGCCCCTGGAGGACTTCTGCAGAGGAAGATCCCTGAGTAACATCATTCACTCACCGCAGTTTCTGTGCCAGCTGTTCCCAGCCCTCCCATCCACAGATAAGCACCTGCTGAAAGCATGTACTGTTTTAAGCCCTGGTGCATCTGGACAACCAGGAAGGTTTTTAGAAGCTAGTACTTAGCCAAAGTGTCTTGAAAAATTCTTATTCCAAAGGTATGATTTCTGCAACAGGCCAGCAGACATGCAGGTAACTGAGCAGAGGGAGTTCTTGCTATCACTGGCTAAGGAAAGTGACAAACCTTATTTCTTACCTCTGCTTTTCTTCTGTGGTCTGTAAACCAGTTCAGACATGTTGTGTATAGTCTTAATCTGTTTTCATTTAAACAAAAAGCTAAGCACACATATCCTCTGCCCTCCACCCTCAAAACATTACACTTTACATTACACTTTACCATTTATGTTTCAAAATTTAGTACCATGAAGGTTTCTCCATTGAGTTTTATGGAATCTCAAAACTTTGTTTACTCAAAAACATGATTACATTGATTTCAGATAGAATTATATTCATTCTTGTTGTCTCCTTTCAAGCCATTGCTCTAGGGATAATTACTAAAGTTACATCTTTTGGAAAACTGGGGTAATTTTTTATTCACCCACTGTCTGCTATCTTCTCATCTCAGACTCTAGTTCTTTTACTCCCTACTTTGTATTTTGAGCTTTTCTTATATATTCATCTTCCCATCAAATAGATGAGGGCTGTCTCCTAACTGATGTTTTAGCACAAAAGTCCCTTCAGTGTCTGGATCACCTCCATGTGCTGACGCATGAATTAGAGAAGCGAAGAGAAATGAGTTTGGCACGTAGCATGAGAACAAGAATTTACCAATTGCCATGCAGCTGTAGTGGATTTCTTTTGTTGTGCCCTTGGGCCTCTATAGATGTTTAGGAAGAATGACATTTCATGACTTTTTCATATTTAAAACCCGCCTTGACTTGGCAGCTCTTGACTTCTAGGCAACTTCGGTGGCATCTTTCCTGTCCCTTCAGCTTTTCAGAATGTCTCCTGTAGTTTTGAAGAGCTTTTTTGACAGTTGCTCTGAAACATTTGTCCTGAATTCTTTCTTCACTCACTCCTCTCCCACTTGTATTTCCTTGTTTGTGAAAAGAGCTCTTTTTATGGTTGTCTTTAGATCTTTACCTTGTGAAAATCCTTCTCCTTTCTCAACTACTGAGAGCAGCATCATACTCTTCCCAATTAGGGAAAATAGCATAAATTTGCCCTATGCTTTAGTTCTTTTTTAGTGTCGTTTTCTTCCCAACAGCATTTGAAACACTTGTGCAGATATTCATCATCTTATATCTTAAGATACAAGTAGGCAAAAATGAGCCAACATATCAGATCAGAGATCACAACTGCCCTGAGGCTGAGACATGGCTGCAGTGGCTGCAGGTTTTAATCTGCAGGTATGCCAAAGAGCACAAGACAGAGATCCTGGTCCTGGGCTGTAACTGACATAAAAGTAGGAGTATAAGTGCAAAGAGTAATTATTATATGTAATCGTTTAATGAGAAGAAGGTTAACAGAAAAGAATCAAATGCAACCAAATATAATAGAAGATATGGATTAGGCAAAGAATCAAAATCACATGGAAGGATGCAAGTAAAATACTTCTGATGTATAAAGTCCATGATCCTCTGTGGAGAGAAGCATAGTGGACTTTGGCTTCAGTACTTCAGTCCTGGGACAGTTTATTCTGGTTTTGAACCAGAGGTTGAAAGATTTCCTTTTTCATGGGTTCATAAAGTTTCTTCTTTGTTTTTGTGTTTTAAAATTAAACTTTTCCAAAAAGCAGACTTGTTAAAAACATGAAGTCAGTTTTTAAAACCTCTGTTGTCTTTAACCATGTTCGATTACTTCTTACCTTCCCTATCCTGTGGTTCTATTTTTGTTGTACAGTTCAGCTGATGGACTCTGGTTATCCCTCCTCCCTTTCTGCCTTGCTTTGCCTTGCCTTGCCTTTTCTCCTTTGATATGGTCTTCTTGAAGGTGTTGTTTCAATTGACTTGATAGTCCTTGACTTTATTTTTCAATGGTGAACACTAGAAATCACGTGCTTATGATATACATATGCATGTTTTTAAACTACACACTTATTTCACACACATGTATGTATGTATGTATGTATGTATGTATGTTTATATAAACACATGAACATACACACACACATATTTCACCTAACATTATTCAATCCATTCCAGGGACAAATACATTCAAGTATTTCTTC
This sequence comes from Heliornis fulica, assembly GCA_013399135.1. NCBI lineage: Eukaryota > Metazoa > Chordata > Aves > Gruiformes > Heliornithidae > Heliornis > Heliornis fulica. The sequence continues at coordinate 10,357 of VXBZ01007981.1, read as the reverse complement.
TGCTAATATGGCTTGAAGAAGACTGGCTCTTTTACAACAAAATCATTGTAAATGTTTTAAAATTAAAGGACAAGCTTCAGGCAAAAAGGTGTATGCACAGCAAAAAGCTATTACTTACAAGACCATACCTGCCAGAAGGCAAATACTCCCACATTCAAAGACGGAATAGAGCAGATAGTGAATTTCAGCTCTGAGCCCTTTTAACTTATCTCCCTTACACACACAATAAAGATTTTTTGATCAAGCTGATTGCTTTCTTTCTACAAGAGTAATCAGGCTCTACATCATTAACCTTTCTGTTTGCCTGGCAGATAATCTGGGAGAGTAGCAAACTGACTACTCCTCCGGGCTTTGGAGGCAAGCCAACACAATTACTCTCACCCTGTTCTTTGAGGTGGCAGCTGCAGCAAGATCAGGATGCAGAAAACAACCATGAAATCAAAGGGTTACAGGTTTTTGGAGCCAACTCTTCATTCATCTGCTGATCAACCAGAGCTCTTAACTTGGACAGCAAAACCTTGCAGCTCACTGTCCATGCTAAGTGGCTATGAAACATCAGTAAAGCAAAGAATGCCCTTATGAAGATCTCATGTTGGTACCACTGTCCTTCCACCTGTCTTTATGTGCTGCTGCTGTTAGTAGTAGTAGTAGTACTTATCATAGCAGTATGACTATGTAACAGAGCCAAAAGTATGCTGTCTTGCAGATTCTGTTCTCCTAATATGTCTACTTGGATAGTGTTATTGTATAAAGTCTGCTGACATTCTGCCAAATGCCAGATTAGATTTTTGAAAATGGTTTGTGTTCAGAAATTTACACACATAGAGAAAAAACACTTACCCAGTGAAATGCCTCAATTCCTAGATAATAAGACAGCTCCTTTGTGTCAGTGATCAACACACTCAAGGAGAAGGCGGTTACCTGTGAGAGACAGATTGTGAGAGATGACACCTGAATACCTTGTCCAGGATTTGCAGCTCTATAAGAGAAGAATAATTTCATCACTTGAAGGCCATAGTTTCAAAGGAGCTGCTGAAGCATTTGGTAACAGACAGAATAAATACATGTATAAAAGGAAAGAATACAGAAAGGTGAAGTAATTTATCCAAGTCATGCTAATCGTGTTGGGCAGAGAAAAGATCCCAGACTCTGCATCCTCAGCCTGTATCCCAGTTGCTAAGCAACTGTCCTGAATATGAGGGTGCCCAAAGCACAGTATATCAGATGCTATAACATTGGTGCTCTGACACCTCTGCTTTGATTCATTCTGTATCTGTGGTCTAATAAAGAAAATAAATGGCCTTCTTGTCTGTCTGTGACTTCAGTTATTTTGTATTTTGTCTCCTAAATGACAACCCCAAATTAGGAATCTAGTTGTACTGTAAGCTTCCTTACCAGCTGGTATAAGAGTAGCTCCAATAGGTGAGTCGTATGACCTAAGATATGGATGGTGGCATGAAGTTCTCTCTCACATGTCTTAAATAGAGAAAGGAGGGTGATTAGACTCCTAGATCCATATGTATCAGCCATAAGCATAATATTAGATGAAATGAATCTTGGCTTTGCTGCCTAAAAAAGCTGCCAGAATACATCTTTCATCACAGTAAAACTGACTGAAATTTTTAGTACCTAGGAAAATTAACGAGGAATTTTCTGGTGGTTAGAAATTGATTCTTAGAATTACCAAGCCAATGTCTGGAACCCTTCAGTAACAGTGTAATTACATAACATATCTGCTATAGCTGACTTCTGGATGATTTTCAGTTGGCAATGTGGAGACACCCATTAACCAACAAATATAGTTCATCATAGACCTAAAATAACAACCCAGACTTTCCTGAAAGACATGGAGACCAGGAAACTGATCTCCATCAATGAATTCATCATGAATTCACAAGTGAGCCAAAGATCTGATTGTGAAAGAGCTGAAGGGCAAACAGCAAACTGGTCCAGGCAGCCCTGCTCCTACTAACTGTTATTCAAGTGGCCTTTGTTTATGATGAGGAGACTGAGGGGAGACCTTATTGCTCTCTACAACTCCCTGAAAGGAGGTTTCAGTGAGGTGGGGGTTGGTCTCTTCTCCCCAGTAACAGGCGACAGAACTCGAGGTAATGGCCTCAAGTTGCGCCAGGGAAAATTTAGGTTAGATATTAGGAAGAACTTCTTTACTGAAAGAGTCATCAAGCATTGGAACAGTCTACCCAGGGAGGTGGTTGAGTCCCCATCTCTTGAGGTGTTTAAAAGATGGGTAGATGCAGTGCTTGAGGACATGGTCTAAGGGTAGACTTGGTGGCGGTAGGTTAATGGTTGGACCAGATGATCTTAGGGGTCATTTCCAGCCTTAAAAATTCTATGGTTCTATGATTCTATGTTCCCATGTATTGCCTTCCTGAAGTTGAAGCCATGGTGGTTTTCAGGTCACCATGTATGCACAAAATCAAGGTCAGTTAGAGATCGAGATTTGAAATCACCAGAGCAGAAGATGCACTGGGGAACTAAAGCTGAGAAATGAGGAATTCTAAAGAGAAGATGTAGCAGACTATAGGTGAAATCTGGTCTGTATAAATCTAAACCACTGGACGTATTTTTCAGCACTACCAAAACGTATGGTCACCTAAACTCACTAGATATTTTCCTTATCAGTCTAAAACCACATTTCCACATATACATCTCTATGCAATAACTTAAGTCAATCTCCTGGAGAAATAAATGCCTGCCTCATAACAGCAGTTTTCTGATGGGGATGGGAGCTCTGATATTGACGGTGGACTTACATAGACATACACCACAGATAGACTTATGTTATTAAATGAGGTTGAAAAGAAAATACAGATATTATGTTTTTTGAGTTGAAACTGAAGTCATGTTATATCTCTTTACAGAGGAATGGTCTGTCATTTGAAGCCAGGATTTTTCTTGGCTGTCCTTCCACAGACCTTAGTACTCTGCAGTTCTGGTGCTCAGACTTGACACAGTGGGCACAGATAACCAATACCTTTGTGTATAAAGAGGCTTGTGAGGCAGTGCAGATTGAGTAGAATATACAAGTGACATTGGCTGCTTCCTGGCATGATCACATGATTGTTTTTGAGGGATTCTGTGTCTCTGAATGAAAAGAGAAAGACGGGAAGTTTTGCATTTTGCTTATCGTAAGAGATGTCAGACTGCACTCTGGCCGTACAGGGTATATGGACAACCATGCCAGGTAGATGCGCTGGATCAGACCCATCAGGTGCCCAAAGGACCATAGGGCATATTACCATTTTAGCTAAGCTATGTCACAGTCAGTGACATAGATTCTGTCTTTGTGTTCCGTAAAAAGACTTTGCCATTTTGCATGGGGGTTTTTTAATTATAAGATTAGTTAATGACAATTGTATATTGGAATAACTTACCTAGGGTCTCTGTCTACTCAAGCCTCTAAGTGGAAACTCAATTACTTTCTCAGAGATGAGCTCATGAAGACTTTAATGGCTTGACACAAGACTCCTCACCATTTGTCGAGCAAAAAGCTCAGCAGATACTGAGAATAATTCCATTTACTGCTTATGCACTTGACCTTAACTATGAAAGAGCTAATTGTCAGCTTCAGTGAAGCTATGCTACTTTTATCAACTGAGAAATCTGTCCATGTGTTATATATATATCTAACAGAACAAAATCAAAAAGTAAGGTTGAGAGTTAGAGAAACCTTGCAAACAGAATCCTCTAAGCATTTAAAATGTCATTTTGTTTAAATAAGTCAATAAATGAAAAATTATCAATGAGTTTTACTCAATTTTTAAGTAGTGTTAAAGGGAGTTGTTGTTTAGATTTCTTTTTAAAGGCTTATCTGCTTTTCTGTTTGTTGTTTTCTGCTGTCTGCTATTTCCATCATGATGCAGCAACAACATAACAATGTTGGCTGAAAGCCAGCTTGAGAATAGACTGAGCCTTCAACAGATTTTTGATGCATGAATATTTTGAGGGGGCATTTAAATGATGTTTGTACTTCTCACGGTGTGAAAAAAACAACACTGCCAAGTTTCTTTGATCTGCTGGAAACAGGCTATCATAGTACAGGAATAGTTAGCTGAAATAAGTACATTCAGGTAGCTTCTTTCTCCTTAACTGTATCATTTGCTTCTCCACTCACAAAGGAGGCTTTCATTCAATTGGGGCAAAGTGCACATAGTTATTGATGGTTCAAGTATTTATTCCTTAAATTGACATTTCTGAAAACATATTTCTCTCACCACGCAAAGTAGGAGGGCAGTGGAAAGGAGGAGATAATTGAGGAAACTGGAAGTGAAATGGCATTCATAGCTGTCAGATGCCATTTCTATTTTAATGACTGTGAAGAGGAGCCTCAGCAGACAGACTGCAGAGATTTGGGTGACCACTTGCAGTGTCTGGTGTTTGGGTACACTGGGTTGGTGTTCATGATTTGAAGGTAGGCATATGTCTTCTTTGCTCCTTCCCTGGAATGGACTGATACTGCTCCAAGTTTTTGATTTTTCAAAATTTTCTAACTAGCATAACCTAACCCTTCAATGAGGTGGAAGATGTGTTGTGTTTGACAGCCTACAAACACAAAAGCATTCATCATACCACCACTCCATAAACCCAAGTCTGAAAGATAAATATTGATGATTTGGTGAAGCAAGAAGGCTAGGAGCGGGGGAGGACAAGTAATAGCAGGCTGTGTCAGTAAGAAAGCCCAACTCTGTACATAGTTTCAAGGAACACATATGTTTCCATGCTGGCTCAGATCTTTAATCCATGTAGCCCAGAATATTGTCTCTGTGGTTTTCCAGCACCATGTCTTAAAGAATTTGAGACAGTAAACATAGGACAGGTCTCCCTATTCACGGCTATGTCAAGTGCAGTTTATGAGCACATTGACTGGTATGAACACATCTCTCCAGATACATGGCAGCCTCAACTGTTAAGTGTCTGGAAATAATTATTTGGTAAATACTTATTACCTATTTATTAACAAGTATTTGGTAAATACTTATTTGGTAGATAAACTATTATTCTATGTGCATAAGATGAAGACCGGTGCTCAGCATGCACAACTCTAATACAGAAATCCCTGGGTTGTTTTCTTCCAAAGGATGTGGGATTTGGGCACCCACCTAGGAGACATCTTCAAAGGAAAATTCAAGAAATCTGTCTTTTAAAAAAGAGCTTAAAAATACTTCCCAAAAATATATTTATTAATTTACTTAAATTTGAACTTCAGTGATTCTTCATAACTCTTTAAATGTTTATTTCAAATGTCCTTTGGCTTTTACTTTCAGTGTGTTAGAAGTTTCCCTGGTTTAATCACTCATTGTAGGAAAAAAACCCAAACAAACCCACTGTTGTCTTTTATCTCTTTTATCTGTTGCTACCCTCCCTGATTTTATTGCACAATCTCTTGTTCTGTCACAAGTTGAAGAGAAGAGAGGCACCTAATCTATCTTTGCTAAGTCATTTATTTTTATCTTTTCATTATGTTGTTCTCTCCCTTTCTTTTCAAAGTAGATAATTTTGCATTTGTTTTGTTTTGTTTTGTTTTGTTTTGTTTTGTTTTGTTTTGTGTTTTAAGGCATGGAACACTTTCATTTGTTACAGGTGAGCCAATTTTAACTTTTATATTTTTTCCTTTTTTTAATTTTTATTTTATTTAGTTTAAGGTAGCATAATACTACTTCACAAATTTTTCCAGATGAACCACACTTTGATTTATAGATTGGATGTGTAGTATTTACTGTATCATACCCCATCTCAGTTCTTATGAACCCTCACATCTTGTTTGAATTTTTTTTTTTAAACTACAGCTGCATATGGTACAGAAATCTGTCTTCATTGATACCCAGATCCTTTTCCTGAGTTGAGACAGTGAGTATAGACCCCTGTCAGATGTACAAGCAGTTTAATTTTTTTTTCCCTTCAGTATGCCTTACTTTGCATTTATTGGCATTGAACTTCATTTGCCCTCACTTTAGTCCTCACATGGTTCAGCTAAGTCTCTTTGAAGTTCCTCACGGATCTCTCTAGTCCGTGCTAGCTAAATAACTTTGTGTCATCTGCAAGTTTTCCTAACCTCAGTATTACCCTCTTTCAAGATCATTAATACAAATTTCAAACACAAGATCTAATTCAGAACAATGAGGCGAGGCATCCCACTGTTCACCTTGTACCACTATTTATTCCTTCCCTTTGTTTCCCATCTTTCACCAATTTTTAGCCCATGTTTGATGCACTCCACAAGCACATCAAATAAGTGAAACCATAAGTGTAGTTAAGTGTCAGTGTGCTGTTTTCTCATTGCTTTGAATAATTCTTTTTGTTTCCATTATTTTCTTCAATAAATCCCTTTAAATTTTTTTTTGTTATTATTATTTTTCACCTAGCTTTTGGAAAAGTCTGTTAAAGAAACAAGTTTACACTTATGTATATAGATCAGCAGGTCAGAAATTTTCAGGTTTCTTTTTTTATGGAGAGACTGCTTTCTCTTTGAATAATTAAGGATTAGGAGACTATATACAAAGATATTTCACCATTTCCCTTTGTGAAGACACTACTATTATCTGCAGAATGAGTAGCACACAAGAAACAAGACCATTTTATGTAAGGAGTAAGCTTGATTTTGGCCCCTATCTTAGAAAAAAGGATATAAGACAATTATATCTAGCTTTCTAGACTTCTTTAAGCTAGAAACAGTTCCGTCTCCATCTGTGCATTGTGGTTGCTGATGATGTTCACGGTGTGAGTACTGATGCTGATGTAATGATGCCTAGCCAAAGAACACAACTTTGTAATGGCTCATGTGGTCCAACATCATGCTTCTACAGAGAAGGAGGATTCCTTCCAAACTTGTTCCTTGCTTTACTAAGATACCTGCTGTCAATAATTCTACTTAAAACAACTGGATCAAGCTCATCATTCAAAGACTGAAGGTCCTGTCTCTGGTGACACAGAGGCTGGATTGTAGAACCTCATCCAGATAATGGAGTGGGCACCCAATTCCTACTATTTCAAGCCTGTCATTATCTTCTGCTTGATCAGCATTGTGTTGCTGCAAGAGCTCTTTCTACCACTCTGTTGTGTGAATCAAGCTTGTAAAAATCAAATCTCCTAGATTGTCAGTATTCCCCATAACAAACGCAAATTTATTTATGTATTTATTTGTTCGCTTATTTATTTATTTATTTGTTTGTTTGTTTGTTTGTTTATTTGTTTATTTATTTATTTTTATTTCCAGGTAGTTTGCAATATGAGCTTTCAAATGAGCTGGTTCTGCTAATAATTTTTTTCCAGTTAAGTAATCTTCCATAATATCAAGAGAAAGCAAGCATAAATTATGTATGAGCAAGGAAAAATTATGTTTTTTACGTGGAGGTAATGCTCACACAAAATATTTGGTTATGTTGAAGCATCTCTGCTCAGAGGCCTTCACAATGTTTTCAGAAAAATGTCAGATGTTATCACTCAAGTATCAGAATGCTGACACAGAGACTGATCCTACTGTACCCTCAGTAAGTTTGCAGATGACACCAAATTGGGTGGGAGTGTCGATCTGCTGGAGGGTAGGAAGGCCCTGCAGAGGGATCTGGACAGGCTGGATTGTTGGGCTGGGGCCAACAACATGATGTTCAACAAGGCCAAATGCCGGGTCCTGCACTTTTGTCGCAACAACCCCAGGCAACGTTACAGGCTTGGGCAGGAGTGGCTGGAGAGCAGCCTGGCGGAAAGGGACCTGGGGTGTTGGTTGACAGCCGCCTAAACATGAGCCAGCAGTGTGCCCAGGTGGCCAAGAGGGCCAATGGCATCCTGGCTTGTATCAGGAACGGTGAGGCCAGCAGGACCAGGGAGGTGATAATCCCCCTGTATTCTGCACTGGTGAGGCCTCACCTCGAGTACTGTGTTCAGTTTTGGGCCCCTCACTTCAAGAAGGATGTTGAGGTTCTGGAGCGTGTCCAGAGAAGGGCAACGAGGATGGTGAAGGGTCTGGAGAACAGGCCCTACGAGGAGCGGCTGAGGGAGCTGGGGTTGTTTAGTTTGGAGAAGAGGAGACTGAGGGGAGACCTTATTGCTCTCTACAACTACCTGAAAGGAGGTTGCAGTGAGGTGGGGGTTGGTCTCTTCTCCCCAGTAACAGGCGACAGAACTCGAGGTAATGGCCGCAAGCTGCACCAGGGAAAATTTAGGCTGGATATTAGAAAGAACTTCTTTACTGAGAGAGTCATCAAGCACTGGAACAGTCTACCTAGGGATGTGGTTGAGTCCCCATCTCTTGAGGTGTTTAAAAGACGGGTAGATGCAGTGCTTGAGGATATGGTCTAAGGGTAGACCTGGTGGCAGTGGGTTAATGGTTGGACCAGATGATCTTAGGGATCATTTCCAGCCTTAAAATTCTATGATTCTATGATTCTATGATACTTCCTCCTTTATCTTGGACATCTTACTTTACAGTAACATTTTACATTCCATGAATATTAAGACCTCTGATGTTCCCTGGGAATTTGGCTTAGCACATGATGACACTTAGACTCTGTATTCTTCATTAACACAGAGATTAGTTTTTAGGTTCCTCATCACTGTGGCAGCATCCACAGAATGAGTTTTGTGCACAGGAAGAGGAAAATTGGTAAATAGTTAAGGAACTGTATCAAGTATGAAGGAATATCCCTGTCATTTCAGGATTTTTCCATTTTAACTTTGTCCTTACATAAGAATTTCCTTCAAGCTGGGATGTTCATTCTTAATCCTTCTGTCTCTTCTTAAGTGAAAACAAACAAACAGGTTCAGGCAAAAGCCTTTATTTTTAAAGCTGGAATGAAGGTAATTAACTGTGGTTTTGTAACTAACCAAGTCTTAGATCTACCTTCCAGCATGTGGGAGATCTGAGTTCAGCTCCCTCCTGTGCCTGAGGAGGTTCAAAAGTACATTGCTTATCTCCTGAAGCAGAAAAATCTCAACAGCAGTAATTCAGAAAAACTCATTTTCAAATCTCAAATATGTCTGTGGTCTCATCACTTTGCTAGAAAAAATAAACCAAACAAAACAAAACCAGAACAGCATTTATGTACCTGTTTCAAAGTAGGCAGGATGAGATTTTCTCACTGATCTGGATGCAGAGACAGATTTCTGTCATGTGCAGTGGAGATGGAATACTTCTGGCTCCTTTCTAATTAGGTTAGCTTCTTTTAGGTTCTGAGCTCAAGGACAAGCTCTAAAGCTCAAGGTGCACTGTTTATCTAACAATTGGTAGTAGGGTTTAATTTCTGGTTTTTTTCCTCAGTATTTCTCACTAAAAAGTTAAGGGGACTCCTGATGGATTTTCTGAACCTGGTTTTAGTCATTTAACACTCCCTGTGTCTTTCATAAGGAACCTAACTCCAAACCAGGTGAAGTATAAAGGCTTATCTAAAATTTAGAAAATTACATGTGATTTGCCTATGGAAACTTAGCATTGGGTGCCCAACTCACAACTCAAATCACAAAGTGCTGTAGCGACTTCTGAGAGCTATTTCAGATTTAGGCCGCTGTGCTTATCTTCATCTTGGACTTTATGAGAAACTAATGGTGTATCTCCATCCAGTTTTGGTTGAGAGTACACTCTTGAAACATAACGCCCATTGTCCCCAGTTATGAACATTGGTTCTAATCACAGAGAGGGTCTGAGTTTGGTTTTTTTTTTTTCAAATTAAACAAAACTGAAAGATGTTCTTCAACATCTATTGCATCCTAGGTCAGAGGTCTAAACTAAAAATAATCTGAAAAAAAAATAACCCTTTTAAATGTAAAGTGGACCTCAATAGCAGGTGGTTTAATCTGAAGATTTGTTCCTGTTGTACCATACTCTGTGTTTTACAGACATAATCCTAAACAGGTAGCATAATTTATGTGTATTCCATCTTTGTCCTGATCTTGCTAAAGTATGGCAATTTCATTCCTTCAAGAAGTGGATGGGCATCTTTCCTCAATGAAAACTGGATTCTTAATCACTCAGTCATAAAAGAATAAGTTCATTGTACAGCCTAGAATGGTAATCTTCTTGTGTCCCTTTAGGGATACCTGTACCTGCTGCTTCCCTAAAGTGCCTATACACTACCACATGCAACATGGGAAATAAGCAGGAAGAGTTAGAGATCTTTGTGTGGTCCCAAGGCCATAACATCATTGCAGTTATGGAGACATGGTGGGACAGCTTGGATGACTGGAATGCTGTCATGGATGGCTATGTTCTTTTAAGGAAAGATGGGCTGGGGAGGCAAGGTGGTGGTGTTGCTCTATATGTGAGAGAGCAGCTGGAATGTATTGAACTCCACCTTGAGGAGGGTGACGTAACAGTGGAGATGTTGTGGGTAAGGATCAAGGGGAA